>JANTPZ010139430.1:10470-25494 GCA_025593235.1 Vachellia pachyceras | reverse complement strand
TTAAGAAAAAGGGTTTTGGAAGCAAGAGAACATAAGGTTACATGAACAAAGTTTGAGAAAACCTATTTTCCCCTTTTTCCTCTCCTTCTCGGCCAAAGGAAGAAAAATGGAAGGAATGAGTTTTTGAGTGTTTTGATGGTTTCAATGGCTTTAAAATGATGTTTTGTGTAGGGTAAAGCCAAGAGATGGATTTTAGAAGTTTAAGGAACCATAAAAACCAAGCCTTGAACTTGTAGGCCTCTTGAAAAACCTACAAGGGGTTCTATGCGTTTTTACAAGCTTTATGGCAACTTGTTGGTTGTGTATTTACATGGATCTTATGCCATGATTTTTAGGACTATAAGACCCTCAATAGCACACTTGGAAGGGATCCAAAAGAACTTTGAAGTTAAGTTAAAAAAGGAGAAGCTTTACAAAGGTAGCAAGACTACTAAACCAAACTTATGTTTTATGAAACTTTGTTGTGAATGATGCATCACTTTTGTGATGAATGAAGTGAATGATATGGGTATGAAATTTGATCTTGATTGGTATGGCCATATGCATATAAAAATGTTGTTTGAATATATCACACGTCACATGCTCATATGTTTGTTAAAAGGTTGTTACATGCATTTTCACAATACTTTTGTTTAGCTAGTTTTGCTATTGGGATTTCAAAATCTCATTATCCAACAACTAACCATGTAGGTGTAAGCTCAAGCAAGGGTAAGGAAAAGGTTAATGATGCTTGAAGATGATGCTTATGCTTGCTTGCTTTTGTGTAAATATGCCAAATGATACTTTGTCTTTGAAGTTGCTAGGTTTGTAACTTAAACCCCCAATATGAGGGAACATGTGAATATGGATGATGCATGCATGCATGAAAATCAGCTAGGAAGGCTAAAAGATGATAAGAAACTAATTATTCATGCCAAAGGCAAGCTCATGAACCAAAAGAGGTTTTGGTGAATTTAAGAGAAAATTGGTTTTCAAAGTTGAAGGGTTCCAAAAACCCTGAAAAATGAATCTGTTTCAAGTGGCAACTAAAAATAGCATACGAGCTCCAAATGGGCTGAAATTTTCCAGTTAGAAACTACACATCATAAGGTTTAAAATAATATAAATTTTTCGAATTTTGGATGTGTATCTTGAGAGATATGATTTTCCAAATATTGAGGTAAAAATCTGGAAGATTGGACTGAACCATTTCGGACAATATGTGGTTTTTGAATAAACTGTATCAAATGGGCAAGAGTTGTAACCAATGAGTATTTTTCCCCTATATTTCACTTAATAATCAAAATTTAGAAATTGGAATCACTGATTTTCAAATTTTCTAGAATTAATTATGATTTTTCAAAGTTGGGCCAGAAATCTGGAAAGAGACCCATGAACAGTGCCAACGTTTTTATTGAAACGTTTTTGAAAATTTAGTTCTCAATTTTGTGTCAAACCTTGATATCCAAAGCCCAAGAGTAATTCCTAAGTGATCTAGAATAAGAAGGCAGGGGGAAATTGGAGGTGTCACAAGGCGCCACTCCAATTTGTTGGTGGTCATCGAGCATGATGAGAAGACAGAGAAGAGTGCCAAAACAATCAAGAAATGAACAGACTGGTGAGGCTGTTCATATAGCATCGAGGGAGATAATCACACACCCTGTGAGGCTAATTCAGGCGAAGGCCCACAAAGCAACGAGGCTGCTTCTCTATCTCCGAAAAGTCGAACTGGTGGTGGCATTGAAGAATGAAGCACGTCATGCCTCGTAATTACAATATTACCCATTTCTGCTGTTTCTTCCCCGTTCTTTTGTTACGTTCCTTTCTCAGTTTCGGCTTTTGTTCGTTATTCTCTGCTTGCTTCTGCTTTCATCCTTTTACTTTGTTATATTCGGGTCATGCCACAACATTGTTACCTTCTGCTTCTGATACGTTGCACGCATGTCTGTGTCAAGCTGTGTTGATTATTTTGGGAATTATTTGAAGGGAAAAGCATGTGATGATGTAGGAGGGGCTATATGGACTAGTCGGATTATATAATAGAGTTAAGAGGGTCAGGGAAATATATCCAAGAGATCTCTAGGTAATATAGTCAAGAAGGGAAAGATTGAAATTTTGAAATGTTGTTTTTACTAAATTAGAGCTTGACATTAATCATTAATTGGTGGGTGTCGTGAATGCTTAATTAGACCACGGTGTTGGAGTCAAATCTGAGTGGCAGATAATTAATGGCCAATTCCTATGTTTCATTAACTACCTATGTTGTTAATTCATTCTAATACTATATCTGTTATAATAATTAAAAAAAGTGAAATTATCTCTATTTACATCTTCCTGCTTCATCAGAAACAAAAATGGGGCATAACATATTAGAGAAGATAATTAGCACTGCTATTTTTTCTTGTGAGACCTACACTATTTTAGCACCAACTTGAAACATAAATCACCGTGTTATAAGGGATTAATTCATTCCCCTAAATTGATGAAAACTGGATTATAATGGCTCCACAACATATCTTGAATATCAACCCCAGGCCACATGGTATTAAAAAATTAATTGGGAAATGGGACTAAAATTTAAAGAAACTCATGACTTTATCTTCTTCTTTTTTTAAGTCACATTTTGCAATTAATTTTTTTAAAAAGGATTTGTCTTCATTTTTTCATTTTCAAGGTAACATTATCTTTTTTTTTTTAAGTCACATTATACAATAAATTTTTTAAAAAACAATTGTTACCGATTTTTTCAATTTTTTTAAGGTCTTGACATTCGATGGAATGTGAAGCTACATCGAGTCAATGTTTCCTTCTTCCAATCCATTTGAACAAGCATCCCCTGATCCCCACTTCGTATGCTAAACATTATAAAAAATCTTATCGTGACCAAATATGTGCGTGCGTGCGTGTGTGTGTGTTTATTCTCATTAAAAAACGTGGCCCCCATATTTCGAATCATGAGTTTTTAACTGCTCTCATTGACTTTGTTCGTCATCCTCAAGGTCGTCGTCGCTTGAGGTCTTTAAATCTGAACCAAATCTCAAGCTTTATTCCTCACAGCGCCAAGCTCTTCAATAATCCATCTCCTTCCCCTCTTACTCTCTCATTTAGACTTTTTGGCCAAATTCGATCGAAAGGTTGGCGGCACTCACTTTGTGTGTGTGTGTGTGTGTGTGATCCACAAGCCAAGATTATCAATTTCAAGGTATGATTGTACATATGTTGTTCATTTTCCTTTTCTGCCTTATTTTCCATGCCCTGCTTCTCTTTTCCTAAGTGTTTTGCTGAAGGAAAAACTATGGTATAGTGTTAGTCCCTCCAGATCTAAAAACGATCAGCTGCACTGTACACTTAATTTTTAACAGTTCCGATGTCTGTTAGAATTGATGTTCATAATTCAATAAAATTGTCAATAGTTGCACATGACATTCAATTTTCTCTTGAAAAGATTAATCTTTTAGTTTTATAGGTTATAATTTAGTCATAATTCGATCTCTCAATTATGACTAGTTATGACTTAATCTCTAAACTTTTAGTTCAATTAAGATTCAGTTGTTAATACTTTTCTATTTACTAATTTATCATATAATTCACCTTTTGTCATCCTATATGTGTGTATGTGACTTGCTGATAATGTGCTTCCAAGTAAGCTAGAAAATCGAAAAAATAATTGTCAGATTTAAGGTGTGAGTTTATGTCAGACTCCGTGGATTACTACATCTCTTGCATTACCATCTCACTTTCTTCTTCCAGTCCGAGGCGGAGAAGTCCCTCCAACTCTGATCCGGCTAGGACTTTGAACATGAGATCGGATTAATATAAACTCCAAGCATATTTTTCTAAGAGAATGGAGAGAGAGAGGGAGAAGTGAGGGGGTTGAGATATGGAAGAAGAAGGGAGAGATTTTAAATGAGGATATTAATTCAAGTTTCTTATTTTTTTGGAACTGAAGATTAATTCAAGACTTCAAGTTTATAGTTGGCAGCACAGCATAGATTCGTTTTTTTTTTTTAAAAAAAAAAAATCTAACTTACATATGAAGTTAGCACCAACTTTTAAATAATGAATGGATGACTCAAGGTGAGTTATATATTGAGTTGGATTAATTTATTAATTAGAAAAAAAAATTAAGGAGTGAGTTTTAACTGAGCTAAAAGTGTAGGAATTAAATTATAATTAATGAGACATCGGTTTAATGACCAAATAGTTAATTTTCCAGTTTAATATAAGTGCCAGTTTACATATTTAATTTGATACTGTTTTTAAACTCAAACTGGTATTACCTGCTATTCTAAATAAAAAATAAATAAATAAAAGGGTTCTGTGCATGATGAATAAAAGGGTTCTGTGCCAAATGTAATATCTCAAACTGCTCTTGTCTTATCAGATAATACTTACAACGCTGAAGCAATATTTCGTAGGATGCAGCATTCAGGCCCTGAACCTTCTGCTTTGTCTTATCAGATAATACTTAAACCATTTCTGGAGGTATGCATGTGATGTATGGTTAGTTATGTTCCCCTGTAATAAGATTTAAATATAAGCAAAGTGTCAAGATTGCCTTTATAACCGTTACTTCTTCCATTGATAACGGACCTGAAATATGATCTGTGTCTTTTCCAAGGCATGTTTAGGTATATTTTTTTAAGCCGCAAAGATGTGAGAGTGGAATTACAAGTCCTACATGCCTCCTCACTTGAATGCCTATTAGACTTGAACTGTCAGCTTATGTACTCTTTTACAGCAACATTGTTTGAAACAAATCGTAATCTTGTATTGAAATTTTCTTGCATCTGCTCTTATTTTATCAATGTATTCAAGATTTACATATTGTTCTTTTTCCTACTATGAGGTTATGCATATGCATGTTAAGTATCTTTTCCTCCAGAAGAGTAGTTATACGGTTACGAATGTTTATGCCACTGCATGATTCCCAACACCATAAATGATAAACTGCACCAGATCTGAGTTTAGTATAGTTTTTCTGAAGTTACTGTACCACATTTGACTTTTGACAAATAAAATATTTGTTTCACTTTTCCTTTTGATATTTACTATTGATATACTTGTAGGGAAACAAGTATAGGGAAGCTGAAGAAGTATTTGACAGCCTTCTGAACAATGAAAATCCACCTTTGAAACCTGATCAGAAAATGTTTCATATGATGATTTACATGTATGAAAAGGCTGGAAATTATGAAAAAGCGCGTAGGACATTTGCTTTGATAGCCGAGCGAGGAATTGAGCGATCTTCAATTACTTATAACTGCTTATTGATGTCATTTGAAACAAATTACCAAGAAGTTTAAAAAATATAAGACCAGGTGAAGTTTAATATTGATCAGATTTACCATTCTGTTGTAATTGTGAGATTATCGTTCTTTTATTGTGTTTAGATGTCACACCTTAAAAATTAGAGGTGATTAGCACGGACTATGAGAGGTCTCACACTCCATAAGCCTAAGATCATGACATACGCTATTCGCCAAAATGTTAAGTAACATAATGTACAATTGCGTTTTCCCAAAATTTTGACATGACATATATCGGGTGTTATCACGTTACGATTCTTGTAGAAATTTCGGCAGAGTCTCCTCTATAGGATAGACTTTTCAAAAATTCTACAATAACCTGAAAATTTAAGCAGCACTCGGAGCAACACTCCATCCAAGTATTTACATATTTTCCAAAAACATAGAGAACCCCTGGATACTACTTATAGTTTATGTGGAGCATCTAACCTTCAAATTTACATAACCAAAAGTTTATATATACACACCAGGTAGCAACAATGAAAACAGAACAGCGATTTGAACAGCAACAATGAGGCTCTTCACTGCTCAACTACCATTATAGGATCATCTAGGCTATTTGAAGCCAAAAATAAACTTCAGTTGAATAAAGTCCCATTTATACATAACGAAATGAAAGAAACTAGCCTCATGGATTTAACTTTGATAAATAACATATTAAAAATTTTCAACTTCTGAAGTAAATAATCAAAGCATGATTGGAGATACACAATAGATCATACATCAGCAAATTTCAAATATATAATAAAATAGTTGGTTCTGGTACATTTTTGCCTTGAAAGTATTCTCATAAAAGTAATTTTGTGTTGGAAAATTTTGAAAAGTAATGTTACCCCGAAAGTATATTATAGTAGTAGTTTTACCCCTAAATTAACATATCAAAAGGTCAAACATTAATTGACCATACTGTGTTGACGGTGCCTTCTGTCTAGCTTCTCTTTGTGAAAATTTGGAACGAACAGCGTCATCTGTAGCGTCAAATACCAGCAAAATAAGACTTGGTCATTGGCTGGCTAGGACGCATCGTGTGTGTGTGTCTCTCTATATATATAGATGGATCATTATTCATCACGGTGGGGACCGCAGCGCATTATGAAATGGACACATTTTGGGCAGAAAGGTCACTTAAACATCTCCCCCCATGCATGCTACGACAAGTGAATAAGATTCCATGCTATGACGTTACGACTGGTGCAAGTTTTTGGGGGCAGAAATTTCATACAAATATAAATTGTCCTTTAATAATAAAAATAATAAAAGTGAATTTTTCTCTGTTTAGAGAATGGACGGTTTACTAGAATGTGCGTTTGTTGACTGTCGAATGGTCAAGAATAAAAATCTTGACAACTCATGGGAGTTTGGCATTTGTCTTACATGATGAATCATCGAGTATTCACCACGGACACTTTCACCCCAGATGAAGTACTTGCTGCCATTAGAGCCTTAATTAGTTGTCCATAATCTTAAGAGTCTTTCAAGTTCTTACTGCGAATGCTCACACAAAGATTTACCATGTACAGTTACTGTGGATACTCATATACGCGTTCAGAAGGCGTGGTTCATTTTTGGATTGACAAAAGGAAAAGAAAAATCTGAACTTGATAATGAACAAAACATGCACGATTCAAAGTTTCTGCACCATTTAAATGTGGTTCATTAGAGAATGGACTGTCTAATGGTCAAGAATAAAAATCTTGACAACTCATGGAAGTTTGGTATTTGTCTTACTTCCATGATGAATCATCGTGTATTCACCACGGACACTATCACCCCAAATTGAACCTTCGACGTACCAAAGTAATACAAATGAATCAGATTTACACAACATATTCCTCCCCTCCAATGACTAGGATGGCCTTCTCGGTCAAGAAATCCCTGTTTTAAAATTGTAATCTTATGGGTTTTTAGCGCAAAAAGTATTAAAACTTGTGTGCTGAAAGTACCGAATTAAAGTCATTCTTTTGTCTGGGATATAACGCATCTGATAAAAATAAAAAAATTATAATTTAATTTTCAAAAAATGATAAGAATTTCCGGATTTTTATTTCCTGGGCATATCTCAATAAATATCGACAAATTCGACACTTTAGAATAATAATTTCTCTCTCAAATGCCGTCACCATCAGTCCTGTTATTTTGCACGGCTTTTTACTCTGTTTCAGCCATGGAGAAAGGGAGAGGCGGTTGGTGGTCTGTTCACTTATGATGTGAAATGGCAATCGAAGAAATTGGATCCAAGTCCCATTGACAACCAATGCAAACGCTAATAGTGTTTTCTTGTCTTTTTATTGGTTCAAGGACTCTTCATTAACTTTTATATGTGCTGCATTAATTTAGTTAGCATCCTTATTAAATTTAGAATAATATATATATTTGATCAGTAATAGTAATAATAACAACCAATTGCTAATTCTGTAATTGGCTGAGATGTTTAAATCACACACATGTTTAAATCAACATCAACATTTATATTATCCAAATACATAATGAAATTAGTTCTTGACGACTGAAACACTATTCATAATTAAATTCAATGCATTTACACTCACATATAAATGCAAAATTACTTTCTGTTTCATAAAATTAATATTTTCAAAAAGGGCTAAGAAGCAAAAATGTCCACCGATGATTGCGCTATGTGCATCTGACACCAAATATTGCTGTTGGGTGCTAAAATTAGCAGTCTAAAAATTAGCAGAAACTGATCAAGGAACATAACGAAAGAACGGGGAAGAAACGGAGATGGATTTTGCTAAGTTGAAATTCATAAGATAATGGGAATGATAGATATGAGTTTTTTCGGGGATTGGCTGCCTTAATTAGCACGGGCTCATTAGTCGTTAGCTTTTTAACTTCCACACGGTTCTTCGCCTAAAAATAAAATGGACAAATCTGGACCACGCGAATTTTATATATGAGCTAACACACAGGCACACTCACACATCTCTATATTTCGTCATCTCCTCTTCATATCTTTCTTGAGACTCGTTCGGAAATTCGGTGGAGAATAGCTTTTACGAAATTCGAGGTAAAATCTAGGTTCTTGAGAAATTTTGGGAGAATAGATTTTACAGATTCCTAGACAAAACCTAGATTTTAAAAAGGTGATTATGTTTGGGAAGAATAGTTTTTAGGGGATTCGAGACAAAAAGTAATTAGAAAAGATAAAAGAGAAAGAAAGAAAAGAGAGGAAAGAGAAAATTTATTATGAGAGATAGAGTGATTTGATAAGAAAATAACATTTTCTAAATCTAAATTTTTTAAAAATTTAGTACTTAGATAAAACCTAAGTTTTTCCACAAATCCTAAATTTTCAAACGTGAGGCCAAACGAACCTTTGGTGTGATAAGGAACAAACTTTTTATGTTCACAAATATAAAACAATTGACTATTATTGTTAATTATATTATAAAAATTCACACATATGTTTATATCAATAGTGGTATGGTCCAGAGGGAATGGAGATTTCACCTTACTCTTAGATCGTGGTTAAACCCATCCCTTCCCGAAAAATTCAACATTAAAAAACTTATGAAATTGTGATGAGCAAATTGTATAGCAATTATATGTGCACAGTTTGGAGGCTTCTCTTTGATCACCATACTTACTTTTAGATTAGATCATGATAAGAATGAAACTTTGGTAATATACCTTTCTTTTTCTGCCAAAAAAAAAAAGATTAGATTATGAAGCTAAAAGGGTTCAATTCAAAATAGTGAAACTGTTTCTTGTAGAAGACCGAAACACTATTCATAATTTAATTCAATGCATTTACACTTGCATATAAATGCAAAATTAACTCTAAAATGTAAAATGATACATACACATATAAATCAACAGTAAATATTATCGTTAAAGCCAACGATTTCTGCAGATTGATGGTATATATTGGGTTTTTTTTTGTTTGGCGCGGGGGGATCTTTGACGTTACATGCTGCCATAATTTCTCTGATCATTTACAGTAGGTGCTGATGTGTTGTTTCAATTCCAACATAAGAATCTGTCCCTCTTCGATGAGCACGGGAGCATCATGAGAGCCGTCTTTGTAATGCTGTTCATGTATGTTATGGGTTTCATGGCAGAATTTAAGCTTCACAATCAATCTCGTTCCTTTGTCATCATGAAACAATTTACTCCTCTGTTTGGATTTCTTGCTGTGGTTCTACTTCTATTCATCCTATGGCTTTCAATGGGTTTGGTTGCATCCATCATATGGGCTTTCTTGGTGATTGGGCCAACAATCATTTTGTTTCAGGAAATCATCCAATGCCTTCGTGGCATCATCGTACCTCTCTGTACCAATCAGAGAGAATCAAGTGACTTTGACAGGGAAGAAAGTGACCCTATGGGGAGTGAAGAGAATGATTTGCCTGTCTGAAGCCTTTTTTAATTGAAACATAAACCTGCGTGGATGAAATAGTTGTTGTTTTTGGATAAAATTAAACTCGCACGTCTGAATTGAATTAGTGAGTCAATAAGTAATATTAATAGGAAAAGTTTCTGATTTTCCCCCGTTTCCATTTCTTTGTACTTTGTAAGCGGATGGCATAGATGCGTGAAGTCTATTGTATGGTCTAGAGTTTAAATAATGGCAGAGCATGTATCTTGCTTTGTTAAGTTTCATAAACGTGATTTAGAAGATGGAAATGGGGAGCTAAGTTAAGTTTCTTCAACCTTGCAATCCATTAAGAATTAAAGAAAGCAAAGCTGTCACAAGTCTTCACACTTAATTAAAATTTACATAAAATAAAAATTAAAATTAAATAATTATTATCATAAAATTGTATTTCAGTTTATACATCACTTCCTTTTTGCGCCTGCACCTGAAACCTCCAAACTCTGTGCATATAATTGCTAAACAATTGGGTCATCAAAATTTAGGATTTGGACCCAATTTTTATGCCCATATGCAGTTCATGAGTACGATTTAAAAATATATGATAGTAGTTATCTTCTCAAATGTGTTATGCCTCAATTTTATTTCAGAAGAAGCAGGAAGATATGTAAATAGAAAAAATTTCACTTTTTTGTATTATTGACGGAAGTAAATTGAAGTACCCACTAGGTCCCACCCAATAAGTTCGAGTCTCAAACTTCTACGTGACCCAATCAATTACCTCTTTCTTTTCTTTATATAGACAACCATAATCAGATCAATCCTTTATTTCAAATTGAAGGGTGATGTGATTTTTCAATTTGAGTTTCTATACACTTGCATAATTCTGTTTTAAATCATTTTGTAACCATTATTCAACAGAAAATCAATCACCCACGTGCAGATCAATTTTACGCAGCATTTCCCCTTAGGGTTTGGAAAACAAAAATTCATACAAATATAAGACCAAAGCAAACCAATCATCAATAGGTTCCAAATAATGCATGGGGTTGTTTTCTAAACATCATTTCATCTAAGTCACTCTCTTTCTCACTTTTCTTCTCGAAGACCTTAACTTTCTAGCAGTTAAAATACATCATTTCAACCCAAATTAAACCAATTAAATGAAGGAGGAGTGGTAGAAATCATGAAATAGAGATGGTTACATTCACAACTTACCTTGAATTTTTAAGTGATTTCTATTTGCCCTTGTTGTAACACCTCCTATTTTCCTCATATTTTCTTATTATAGATCAATTACTAATCACTCTTGGACTTTGAATAACTCAATTTGGGCTTTCTATGTGAACTTAAACTTTCAAGAATGGAAAAACGTGGTTACTGTACAATGCCATTTTTCCAGATTTCTGGCCCAACTTTGAAAAATTATAATTAATTTTAGAAAACTCGAAACTGAGTTATTCCAATTTAATTTCTAAATTTTTCTTATTAAGTGAGCTATAGGGTAAAAATATCATTGGTTCCAATTCTTGCTAATTTGATACAGTTTATTCAAAAACCGCATACTGTCCAAAATGGCTCACTCCAGTTTTCTAGATTTTACCTCAATCTTTGGAAAATCATATCTCTTAATGTACACATCCAAAATTTGCAAACTTTTTATCATTTTAAAGCTTAGGATGTGTAGTTTCTGACTGAAAAATTTCAACCCATTGGGAGCTCGTTTACTATTTTTAAATGTTACTTGAAACAGATTCATTTTTTAGGGCCTTTGGAACCCCTTTAGCTTTGAAAACCAATTTTCTTAAAAATTCACCAAAACCTATTTTTGGTCCATTAACTTACCTCTAACATGCATGATTATTCCTTTACCATTTTGGGTTACTTTTAGCTCATTTTCATGCATGCTTCATCATCCATCCACATGATACCTTTGTAGAGGTTTAGGTTACAAACATGACAACAACTTCAAGAAAATATGCATCTTAACCATTTACACAAAAAACATGCAAGAAAAACATCATCTTCAAGCATCATTAACCTTTTCTTTACCCTTGCTTGAGCTTGCACCTACATGGTTAGTTGTTGGATAATGAGATTTTGAAATCCCAATAGCAAAACTAGCTAAACAAAGTATTGTGAATATGCATATAACGACCTTTTAACAACCATATGAGCATGTGACATGTGATATGTTCAAACAACATTTTTATATGCATATGGCCATAGCAATCAAGATCACATTTCATACCCATATCATTCACTTCATCCATCACAAAAGTCATGCATCAGTCACAACAAAGTTTCATAAAACATAAATTTGGTTTAGTAGTCTTGCTACCTTTGTAAAGCTTCTCCTTTTTTAACTTAACTCCAAAGTTCTTTAGGATCCCTTCCAAATGTGCTCTTGAGGGTCTTAAAATCCTAAAAATCATGGTATAAGATCCATGTAAATACACAACCAACAAGTTGCCATAAACTTGTAAAAACGTATAGAACTCTTTGTGGGTTTTTCAAGAGGCCTAAAAGTTCAAGTCTTGGTTTTTATAGTTCCTTAAACTTCTAAAGTCTATCTCTTGGCTTTACCCTACACAAAATATCTTTTCAAATCCATTGGAACCATCAAAACACTCAAAAACACATTGTTTCTATTTTTTCTTTAGCTTGGACGAAAATAGCAAAAATGAGGAAAGGAAGGGTTTTTCAACTTTGCTCATGAAACTATATGTTTCCTTGCTTCCAAAACCCCTTTTCTTAGCTTTGATCTACTCAAATCCACCTTCACTTAGACCAAAGGAAATTTGGTCAGCACCTCCCCATAAACTTGAGCTTCCCAACAACAACACAAACTAACCAACAACAACCAACAAACTAGCTTTTACCCCTCATGGAAGAGCTTGCAACCATTTACTACTTTTAAAACCTTCTCTTTTCCATTTTCAACTCTTGAAGTCCTAGCCTTTATCCTCTAAAAGGGAGGCTCATTCAAGGAACAACTCAAGAGAAATAGTAGTAGTGGCAAACTCAAGAAAAGAGGGAGATTAGTGATCTCTAGTCGTCTTAAGACCAAATTTAATTCTCAAGTTTATGCAAATAGTAGCACAACCTATTAGTTAGCTTTGTTTGTCCAACTGCAATTACAACTAGCATCTTCAGTTGGTTTAGTTAGTTTGTTACAATCTGTTACAAGTTTCTGTTATTGTCACTAAGTGTAAAGCTTATATATACATGTCATGATGTACATAATTCATCAACTCAATGAGAATCAATTCAATTTCATCTTTCAGTTTCTTCTCTCAGCTTCCTTCTCTGTCACATAACGTGTTATGGTATCAGAGCACATCTCATTAACCATTGTGAATTCGTCTTCCTCTTGCTTTTCACTCATTTATCCTACTTTACACATTTTCCTCCTTTAACCATTGTACATTACGCTTCAATCTTCCCTCTCTTCACGGCTCACTTTGCTGCTCACCAGTATCATTTTTTTCTTATCATCTATGGCTGTTGAAGCTCCCGGAAGCTACCCATCTGTTGCTCACGTAGATCCTTGCTAAGATTCGACTAGTCCATTCTTCATGCATTTAAATTAGAATCCTTCCTTGGTATTGGTCACGCCTCCCGTGATTGGATCAAATTATCATCATTGGGCTCGTTGTAATATCTGCATTTCTGTAGTTTGAACTAAAGGCTAGAACGGTAAATTATGTGATAATTTAATGCCCATAAATAAGGAAAAATATAGAGGAAAATGCCTAAAGGAAAGAAATATCATAATTGACCATGTCCCTAGTCTTGGGAAGTCTAAGTGGAAATGACTAAGGGTAAAATGGTCATTTGGCCTACATAATAAGGGCAAAATTGTCATTTCGACTAAAAGATCTAGGGCTCAAAGTATCATCAAATAATAAAGACATTTTGGTAATTGGTCAAAAGTCAACCCAAAAGTCAAGTTGACCAAAAAGTCAAAGTTGACAAAAAAATGTCAAAAGTCAACCAAGGGTAAAGTTGGAATTAAGAAAGAGTAGGAGAAGTGATGGCATTTTGGAAATTATGGCAAGAGTAGAAAAGGTAGTGGCATTTTTGTAAATAAGTGGTAAATAAAGGATTTCGGAGTTGAGGACGACAGAGAAATAATTATTTGAGGTAATAGGAGTTCTCAAATGCCAGAGACCTGAACTGAGAAAAGTTTAGTTGGGTCATAAAGTGATTAATAAAATTATTACCCGTATTCGGTACAGGCAGTTTCAGTGTAAGGAGAACAACAGTGCCTGAAAAATCTGAAAAAGTATTTTCTTAGAAAATTAATTACGGAAAATCCGGGAAGAATTTTGAGGAATGGAAAAGAGCTTGATACTTGGGGAAAAATATAGAAATTTTCCATGTCCTTAAGTCAAATTGGCTGCTGGAAGCCCGTTTTACAGTGTTGCACGCAAATCGAGGAATCCTGATGCGTTACGAGGAAAACCCGGGGATGCTATGGACTAGGACATGATGTCACCTAAGCAAGGAGGCGTAGGGAATGGCGCACACAAAAGATAAAGTCTTCGAAAAAGTAAAAAGGTAGTTACTCACGTAAAAGGTACTTTACGGAAATGCGTGCCACCGGATCATTTAACTGGACCAGGCAAGGGCCCAGCCAGCAAAAACTGACGCCTAGGGGTCTGAAAAGTTGCTTTTTCAGGTAGGAGGAGACAAGGTGATGTGGCTAAATGTGGAACAAGTATTATCCAACTTGGGCTTTGAGAATCAATTCCATCCACGCAAGTTGCAAGAGACATTTCACTTAAGCAATTTTTCCTCTCTTTCCTCTCATAATTCACGCCATCCTCTCTCTCTTACCATCAGATTTTTCTCCTCCTTCTCTCTAGAAATCACTCCCTCCTCAAGCAAGAAAGAAGAGCTTCAAGTTTCCATAACTCTAGGTAAAGGTTTCTAACAACCAAATCTTCCTCTTTTCTTGGGTCTTGTAACTTCCACTACCTTTCTCTTGAGTTGTTCATTGAATGAGCCTCTCTTTTGGAAGAGGAAGGTTAGGATTTCAAGAGTTGAAAATGGAAATGAGAAGGTTTTAAAGTGGTAAAGGGTTACAAGTTACTCTTTGAGTGGTATGAATTTTGTTGTTGGTTGTTGTTGGTTGGTTTGAGTTGTTTTAAAATTTTGGGAAACTCAAGTTTGTGGGGAGGTGCTACCCAAATTTATTTTGGTCTAAGGAAGGTGATTTTGAGTAGATCAAAGTTAAGAAAAAGGGTTTTTGGAAGCAAGGAAACACATGGTTTCATGAGCAAAGTTGAAAAACCCTTCTTTTCCTTATTTTTGCTATTTTCGTCCAAGCTAAAGAAGAAATAGAAAGGATGTGTTTTTGAGCATTTTGATGGTTCCATTGGCTTCAAAATGATG
>JANTPZ010139429.1:0-22650 GCA_025593235.1 Vachellia pachyceras | reverse complement strand
TTGACTTTGACTTTTCCTCTGTCAAATGACCAAAATGCCCTTCAACTTTCTCATAATTACCATTTTGCCCTTACTTTCTCTACTTTTTCCAAAATTACTATTTTGCCCTTACCTTTGATACTGAAAGACCTTTATGCCCTTGGTCTTTTATTAAATGACATATGGGTCCCTTCCTATAAGGTTTCCCATCCTCATTTTGCTTCTAGGGCAAATATACTTAATTTTGGAATTCACACGGAACTCCGTGCCTGAACTTTCTGCCCTTAATCTTTCTTTCTTTTTGAGCCATCTACTTCTCGTCTCTAATTCATCATCTTAATCCTCATATTAGCCTTTATTTCATTTAGCATGAAAATTATGGATATTACATTAAGGGTATTGGACCCTTTTTCCACTTATTAACTAATTTACTTTAGATCATGTGTGCATACATCCTAAAAACAATATTCAACATAATCATCCAACACTCACATAATACACCACATGCTAAAAATGCTACCACACAAAATTATACATAAACTTTGTCTCATAAGCATATTTCCATATTAACTTGAGTCACTCCTTCTCCTTGCCTTTGTCTTTACTTGAGCTTGAACCTAAAGGAGTAAAGTACACTAATAGGCATATTAATATGCATGATCATCAATATAACTATCCATGAGTATGAGTATATCTTACTAATGTTAGTGTAGGATTTGACCAAGAGGGGGTGGATTGGTCACTTTTTAAAATTAAAGCTTAAATCACAGAAATTAAAATGAAGTCACCGAGAATGCAGAAGAAGAATGAACATGACGATTTATCTGTTAGGATAGGATTTGACCAAGAGGGGGGGAATTGGTCTAATATAAAAATTAAAACAACTTTAAACTTCACAGGAATAGAAATTAAAGTCACCGAGGGAGAAAGAAATATGAACACAGAGATTTATAATGGTTCGGTCTCCTTGACCTACGTCAAGTCCTTAGGGCACCCCGAGATTTCCAAATCCACTATCAGCAACAAATTAGGCACCTTAAGCCTTTACAATCTGGGAATTGCTCCCCTTTTCTCTTTTCACTAAAACAGAGTATGACACTCTCTGTTTTCTAACTCACGTTCACCCAAATTTACTCAAGGCCCTGTCCTTGAGATTCTCACAATTTTACAAAGGTTTCAGCCTTAAATATCTCTCTCAAAAGAGTAGATGGCTAATAATGAAGCTCAGAATGTATAAATGAAGAATTACAGAGAGCGTAGTAAATGCAGACTTTAACTGCTCGGAATTGTTCTTCTTGTCTCTGTAATGAATGCTAGTCCTTTTATAGTTGTCTTGATGAATTGTCTGTTAGACTGCATTCAATAGCCGTTACTCTCATCAACGACCAATTGCTTCTGCATTAATGGCATTTGATGCCTTTGAGTCAGTCGAGGTTTAAGTTTGTAGAGCAACGTTAAGATCTCTGAGTCTCGAACCATGCCTGTGCTTCCTTTCTTATTTAATGTTTCAAGCTGCTGCATTTATGGGAGCAGTTAGAATACAAAAATGTCGTTATACAGATAAGGAAAGTAGGTGTAAAGTGTAGGTAAGGTGTGTCAGACTCAAAGTTTGTCACAGAGAGAGAGAGACAGTTCTCGAGCATAAAGTATTTGTGCTCGATTGTTACTTAAAATATTTCAAAGAAAAGTTCAATGCTTTGATGCAATGCTCGAGTGTTATATGAATGTGTTTAGAAAAGAATCAAATACTCGAGTGATAAATTTTAATGCTTGGTGTTGATAATACTTTCTAGAAATACTCGAGTATTCTATGCAAGTGATAAAAATAACTTTGACAAATCATAATACTCGAGTGATGAGAAAATGATACTCGAGTGCTAGTAATGCTGGAAGTGAATACTGGAAGTGTTGAGATAGAGCATTGATGAACAGTGAAAGTTTACAGCTCGATACTCGAGTGTTAGAAAGCTGGTACTTGAGTGTTATCAGTGCTGGCTATCAATACTTGTAGTGTTGGCTTCCAGTGTTGAGTGAAAGGTCACAACACTCGAGTGCTGGAAATCTGTGCTCGAGTGTTGTCTCTGCTGGAGGCTTTCACTTCGAGTGTTACTTGACAGCACTGTCAAAAGTATCAATACTCGAGTGTTGCAAAAGTAGCACTGGAGTGTTGGCTGTGCTGTGAGCCAATGCTGGAAGTGTTACCTGACAGTGTTGAGAAACATGGTCAACACTCGAGTGCTGAAATTTAGGACTCGAGTATTGGCAATACTTTCAGCCAATACTTGAAGTGCTTTCTAAAACATCAATGCTCGAGTACTGGAAACCTAGTGCTCGAGCATTGGCTCTACTGTCAGCCAATACTTGCAGTGTACACTCAGAGTATATTCTAAAAACTCATTTTCAAAGCTCAGTGCTCGAGTGCCAGATTCCAACACTCGAGTATTGACAATACTTCATGTCAATACTTTAAGTGTTAGCTGAAAGTGCTCAAATTTCTTAAGTTCAAAACATGCAGTACTTGAGTATTGAATTCCACTACTCGAGTACTGTCAACACTTTGACAAAACACTTGAGTATTTTCAAGAAGTACTGATTCAATACTTAAAACTTGTGATTCAAAACTCATTTTATAATCTTTTAACATAATTTTTGTTATCATCAAAACAAGGTATCAACATTATCCTGGTTCGATCCTTTCTGACCTACGTCCAGTCCTCAGAGCTCTTCTGAGATTTGCAATCCACTATCCACAATCAATCAGACTGCATGAGTCTTTACAATTAAGGAGTTACACTCCCCCTCACTATTTGCAAGAAAACAGAGGCCTTCACTCTCTGTTTATCGACAAACTCACAGCCCAACGATCTCAAGGCCCCGACTTTGAGTTTCTCACAGAATACAAGAATGAATCACAAGGTTAAACTCTCAAAAGAGTAGAAGTGCTAATCAATGAAGCTCACAGAGTATTTTGAATATTAAAGAAGACAGTAAGCGTATGAATAATAGTGTAGTTAGTCATCTCTTCTTCCGTCTTCAATGCTTCTCTATTTATAGCTGAAGTTATTTAATGTGGCCGATAGAGAGAGCCAAATGTCCGTTACTCATATTGAATAGCCGTTGTCTCTAGTTGGTGTGCATTAAATGCTGTAATAAATGCGTTCCTTTGAGAACGTTTTAATTTCATCTCGTATGTCGGAGATCTTCAACTATCACGCTTATACCTGTTTCATAGGTTAGCAAATGTGCATTTATGGTGGCAGATAAGTTTTTAAAAGTTAAGATACGGATAAGAAAATATTTGATAAAAAGTAAAGTTCAGTGTCAGACGCTGCTGTCAGATAGAGGTAGGACTCGAGTTCAAGAATTCTCATAACTCGAGTTCTATTTCATGAGTCTTGAGCAGTTTGAAAAGTTATATAATGAAACTTCAAGTTTTCTTAATTCAAGACTCAAGTTTAGAAAACTTTAAGTTGGAAACTCAAGTTTATATTGAAAGTTTCAGAACGTTGTTTTGGAACTCTTATTTGGAAACTCGAGTTCAGAATGCAAGTTATAAAATCAAGTTGTGAAACTTGAGTTTTGAATAAGCATGACTCGAGTTTTATAACAAGAGTTGGTCAACCAGTTGAGAAAAGCACGAAACTCGAGTTTTATGAAATATGGAACTCGAGTTGTTAAAATTCTTATGTCAAAACTTCCAGTTTTCAATTCAAGTTTTGTAAAATAGTTTTAGAACTCGAGTTGTAAAACTCTGGAACTTGAGTTCTTATGCAACAAAGTCTTTCACAGAGATTGAAAAGCTCAAAACTTGAGTTTTGTAGACCTAGAACTCGAGTTGTCATGACTTGAAGCTGGAAACTCGAGTTTGCTTTGAATGTTTTGAATAAACTTGAGTTCTTTAGACTTGAAACTTGAGTTCTGTCTCATGAAGTTCCTAGACAGAATTTTTAAGCATGAAACTTGAGTTCTATGAAACTGGAACTCGAGTTCTATAAAATATTTTGAAAGCTTTACTTTGTTGTGAGAAGATGAAACTTGAGTCATCAAAACTTCTTTGCTGAAACTCAAGTTTTTGTTGAAAGTTCTAAAGTTAAAGGCATGGAACTTGAGTTTCAAATACATCGAACTCGAGTTTTGAACCATAAAACCAATTTTCAATATTTCAAAGACACTTTCAAATCCTGCCATATGAACTTTAAAATATCATTTTGTTATCATCAAAACAAGGCATCAACAACTACATGCTGCTAAACTAAACTAACAATGGCCAATGCACAACATAAGCAAAGATGTGCATGCTCAATATCATATAGCTCAATCAACTTATAAAATCATGGCAAACAATCATATTAACAATCATAAGCATTATTAATGTATGAGTTAGTACACTTGTTACATGGTATACATGGGTTAACCTGGGCTCATTTTGCTCTGAGGTTTTGAGTCTGGTAGACTCTCATGATATCTCATATGCCTCATATTTAATTGGACTGCTCTTTTCCTCTTCCTTTTTCTCTTTTCTCATTTTCCTTCTTTCGTTCCTTCCTTTTCTCTTTCTTTCTTTTCATTTCTTCCTCTTCTCCCTTGGTCATACGTCTCCCTTGCTCATCCTTCCTTTATTGATAGCCAGTTTTGGCTTGTTCTCCAAGTAGCTTTACTTGGAGAGCAAGTCTTCAGCTTGCTCCATGAGCTGCCTTTCGAGTTCCACTGATATATGATAGTGCAAATTTCACCAAAAACTTTTACTAAATAAATACCACCTCTTTTTGCTCTTTCATATGGTATACTAATAATACAAATCAAATAACTCTAGACCTCTCAATTTAATTATTTTCTTTTTGTCCTTCAATTTCCTTTTTACTTGAAGGCCAAGTAAAATGCTCCAGGAATTCTTTTTGGGACTCTTCTGATTTCTTGACCAATCCATCAGTATAGGAATTTTCCATAATTCAAGAGATACTTTTCTAATTTTTCTCCATCTCAAATTCTTTCTGAAAGTACCTTTTGGAACTTCCCTAAGTTTTCCCTTTTCTGGGCTTTCTTGTACTTTTCATTTTCTTACAAGAAAATTACTTTGAACATAAGCCTGACACTATTTTTATAAATTCACATAATTCTCAAGCTATTTTTTTTTTCATTTTTACCATAATTATCTGAGGACTCTAGTTATTTTACATAATTATATTTGGCTCAAAATTCCTTAATTAGTCAAATATTAATTAAGTACTAAAAATCTATGTTGAGGTTATTTATGATATTTTAACCTTAATCTTGCCTCAAATATGCTTCAAGGAATTATTTTCAGATTTATGTGCTTTGGGGCAATTTCCTGATATTTTAATCAAAATTACCAAAATACTAGTGACTTTTACCATAATTACCATTATCATTCTTTATAACCTCTAACACTCAAGCTAGCATTTAGCTAACTTTTATTCACTCGTTTAGCCTTTTATTTCTGGTACTAAAAGTGTGGATGTTACAACATGCATCATTTCAAACAAAACTAAACCAACTAAATGGAAGGAGAGTGGCAGAAGTCAAGACATATGGAAGATTATATGGAAAAATCACAACTTATCTTGAGTTTTTGGATAATTTTTGTGTCTTCCTTTCTCTTCCTCTTTGTTCATCTTCCTCTCCTCCCTCTTCTCCTCTCTTGGCCGACATCAATGGCTAAAAATGGGGTCTTGAAGCTTCTTAAAAATCTGCACATGTTATGGTGTAATTGTGGGACCACTTAGACTGATAAAGTAACTTTATTATAATATATTTTACCACATTGTTATAATATTTAGGGCTGAGAAAACGGATTAGCTTGCAGGCTAGCCCACCTTAGGTCATGGGTTAAGCAGGCAAGCTGAAAGAGCCTGCCCCTAACGGGCTGCTATTCCAATTGCTCAAGCCTCCAGAAACAATATATTTTAAGAAAAAATTAAATACAATTAAAAATTTTATACCATGCAATATTATTTTATTTTAACCTAAAAAACATTTTTTTGCTACATCTTTTTACAATTTAATAATATATAACTTTCAATTTTTTATAATTTTAAATAAGTATTATACAGTGAACGGAAACTCGGACAGGACCGGCCGAGTCAAATCGAAAACCGGCGACTCGGCCAGCAATCCTGTCCAAGTTGGGTGTCGACTCCGGTTCATCACGAATCGGCCTAACTCGGACTTACTCGTCATAACCCGGTGGTAACTCGGTCGGCCCGTCGAGTTAGAAGGTCCACCGAGTTACGTTTAAAAAAAGCTATAGCTTCGACCGACGGTGGCTGGTGGAGAGGGGAGGAAGGAGAGATGAAGGAGAACGAGGTTACTTTAACAAAAATAAGCTCCAGCTCCGACCTTGTTCCCTGGCTTGACCACTGCTTCTCGTTCCCTGTTGCTCTTTGGACCAGCTTCTCGTTCCCTGCGTGTGAGAAAAAAACTGATGATGGAGGGAGGAAGAAAGAGAGAATGTGAGAGTGAAGGTCAGGAGGTTTCAAAATGTAGACAAACGCGCCAGGGCTAGAAGGATGATCATTCATAGGTGTCTGAGAGTTCTTGATGTGTGCTTGTCAAGCCTTGGAGATTTGTGCCGAGGAAAGAGAGAGCCTTGGAGATTTGAGCCTCTATTCCTCTTTCCTATGCGCCATCTTCCTTGGGCATTTGGACAATTGGTCAATTTTGTTTGGGACAATTGGTTAGGTTTGTATTAAATCACTATGTGGATTTTATTAAATCATTATGTGGTAACACATGAGTATTATGCATTTGCACAATTCCATCAGGTTTTTCAAAACACGTTTAGGAAGAGGAGTAGTAACACGAGGAATAGTAATACATGTGCTCTCTGTCTAATTAATTTAACTTTTTATATGTGATAATATTTAACTTTTTAATTTTTTATCTTTCACCGGTTTGACCCCCGGTTTGACTCCGGTCTGAGCCACTGACCCTTAACCCACTGTCTTGTCCGGTTCAGTCACCGGTCCGGTTTCCTGTACCTTGGTATTATATAAAGTTGATATAAAAAAGAAATATCTTATACTTTTCTTGAATGAATTAGGTATTGTTTGTTCTAAAAATATAATTTAATGTTACATTTTTATTTGTAAAAAATATTGAAATGAAAATGGTAAAAGAAATATAAATATATTATTTAAAAAGTAAGAAAATAAAAAAATAGGCGAGTTAGGTGCGATAGCCCACCAACCTGCGGACCAGCCTGCCAAAACCCACAGGGTAAGAGTGGTGGGCTGGAAGAGTTCGCCCCCTCAGTGGGTTGACATTTAGCCAGCCCGAGCCTGCCGTGGACCAACCCGTTTTGCCAACTTTAATAATATCTTTCTCTCTTTATGTCTTGGAATAAGAAGACAACATGTGGCATGATATAAAGCCCCAAAATTTACTTGATGTAGATTAAGTTACTTTAACTTATCATAAGGTTACTTTATCTGGTCAAAAATAGTTTTCGGGAATTTCCTGATCGTTTGACCCATGCAGGGTCATTAAAAATTTTCAAAATTCATTTGATCATTCCATGATTTTTCTTATCTTAAATGACTTCTAAAAAGGCTATTAATTAATTTTCTTCTAAAACCCTTTTCTTTTCATCTTGGCAAATTCTTTTTAACTTTTGCTTGGAAACAATTTTAAAAATTTTTCGTAATTCATGAGTTATTTTTCCTCACTTTAAAATCAAATATTTGAGATCTCTAAATATTTTAAATAATTATATTTAACCAAAAATAATTAATCATCCAAATATTAATCAATTACTAAAAATTCATTTTGCGGTCATTTATGTCTATTTGACCTCTATTCTACCTCAAACATTTCTCAAGGAATTATTTCCTTCATTTATAAATTTTTGCCTCTTCATTTCCTTTCTAATTCTGTATTTACCATTTCCTTCCGTTTTCTTTCATTCTTCGGACCTTTAATGAATCTGTAACTAATCGTTTAACCATTATTTCTAGTTATAAAAGCTTGGATATTGTGTTAAGGATGCATGCTTACTGATTTACTAACAATTATGTACATAGCCCTTTACTAATGAGAGGTTCTAATATTAATTGTGATATTCTTGGCAGAAATTTATAATTGCAATTTTATAGAGGTACTTAAACTCAATTGGTTAAAAAAACCCATTCTTCTATGAAAATTTTCCATTTTAATGTGATTTGGTTCTAGGGATAAAACAAAATTTTGTCTCTCAAAGACATACCACAACACTTTTGGTGCTTTAATTTATTCCTTGCACCAGTTGATCCCTCACAAAGTTAGCAACTCATGGCACATTAGTTCATATACTGGACCAAAATGTATGCTTCATTTTGAGGTGCCAACACTACCAAAAAAATGTTTTATTCTTGCACATTTTTCATTCCTGAAAATTTATTTTCTTCGGGATTTTTCCGCAGGTAAAATCGGCGATTAATAAATTTGCAATAAAATCCGCAGGTAAAATTGCAAAAAATAGATGAGTTTTTAAATAAATATGTCTATTTCTTTATTAGAAAATCCAAAAAATGACTACAATTTTTTTTACCATCAAATAAATTTAAATGAATCAATGTCATGACCAAAAACATACATTTCGTTAAGAATTAATTGAACTAAAATATACATATGAAGACCCTCCTTTCACTCAAACGAATTTAATGAAGTGTATCAAGTCTCCACAAAATTCACTGGAAGAATTTAAAAACTGCCCCTATATTTACACATCAAAGCACAATTTGAACAATCATAGAGGCCACTGGCAGTAAAAATAATAATAAACGCAGCTTCAGTGAATCAATGAATGCAATGGAGCATATCAAGCCTTCTTCAACCTGTGTGGTAAGCAATTATGAAAAATCACAATATTTTAAGTAGAAAGAGCCAAATCGAAAGATAAGGGAAAGCACCAAATCAAGCATATTAGCCACATAAGGGAAAGTCTCTTTCCAAGTACGAACAAAGCCAAATAGTTTAAGCAGAAAGCACCAAATCGAAAGATTTATTGTTTCGACATAACATATATTTTGCCAAAACTAGAGGAACATTGGATTAACTTGGATTGTATAATGGCGTGCAAACATGATCTTTTTTGTTCTTTTAGATCAGAGTCAACATTCATGGAATTATTTTAATGGGCTATGATTTGTTTATGTAAAATTCAAGAAAATCAACTTGTCTGAACAAAAAAAACCCACGGGGTTCTTGGTTCAGTTAAAGACTGCACCAAATTACTTACACTAATTAGCTTTTGTCTAGAGAATTAATTTCAAGAGCACCATAAATCATGTGTAAGAAAAATGCACCTCTAAGAATGCATCCTTCGTTGAACTGGGTCCATGATTGAGCTTTATTTGTATTAGTTTTCTACTTGAATTTTCAGAGTCTTAGAGTCAATTTTAGCCCATACATGACCTTTTCGTGCTTAAGTTTAGATTAGGAGTTATTGATTTGGATTAATGTGATTTTGGGTACCTTTGCCATGAATAATGATTTATTGTGCCTAAATTGCATCATGAGAAAATGATACTGCCATATTTGCTATTTCATTTCAGAAACTCCTTACAAAAGGGCAAGGGAAGCAGTTCTGGAGAAGTTCGTTGTGGCACAATTCAATATTCGCCGCAGCCAAAGTTCAAGTAGTCATGCAAGAACTCTCGGGTAAGGTTCGCCGCAGCGAATATCGTGCAGTACCTGACTTTTTACCTCAGAAGGAAAATAAACTGACCCAGCTTGATGGATCCGACCCAGGACAGTCTATAATGCTGAATTAAGGTATTTTCGAAGGAGGAGGAGAAGGAAGGAGGCTGCAGAGGTTTAAGAGAGCAAAGAGAGGAGAGCATATCATTCCCATTTTCACCATACCCACACACTACCACCATTTCCCCCATTTCTCCAACATCCATCCATCTATCATGCATTCATCATCCATTTGAAGCTCATTTCCATCACCCATGAGGAGCTGGACATCTCCACCCTCTTGAAGATGAAGTGAGCCAGAGTTCGAAGTGCCGAAAGGGGAGTATTTGCTTTTATAACGTATTTACATTATGGATTACTTGTATTCCGAGTTGGACTTTGTAATTTGTGTGTAAATGCTTGGCCTCGGTTGAGCCAAACTTGGATTATTGTGTATTGAGTTGTTTTGTGATTGACAAAGTAGAATGGATTTTATTTTGCTTATTCAATGAAATCTAGTTGGTCTCTTCTATCATCCTAGTTGTACTTGGTTTTAGAGTCAACAATGTATGGAGTTGATTTTGTCACTTTGTGATTTCCGTACACACACTAAGTGGTCTTAAGGGATCTCATGGGATGGAGTTCATTTCATGTTGTTTCGGACCCACCAAGTCATGTGGGGATTTAGAAGGAGATCATCGTATGACGCTTTGTTCCCATGCGAATTGTTGGGGTTTTCGATTTCGAAAACTTAGTACGAAAGCCGATACTTTCTCTCATCCTTTGCAAACTATGATGAAACACTTTATTTTTAAGAGGCAACTATCATCACACACACACACTTCTCTTTCTTAAAGCTGCCTTTACTTTCATCCTCAATAAAAAAAATACCAAAAAGAATTTAGTTATTTTGTTATTAGTTTAGATACATAGGATAATTTGAATCAAACCCTGGTTGCATTTGCATCACAAGCACAAACCCAAGCTAAGAATTATTGGTACGCCTTCTCGCTTCCAGAGAGAATGACCCTGGGGTTGTCATTATACAGCCCTTGGAAATCAAAATTAATATTCTTAATCCATTTTTAAGGCTAGACAGCGACCTAAGTTTACAATTTGTAACTTAGTACGGACCAGTCCATTAAATCCATCACCAAGAATATAGTCACAAACATAATTGATGACTAAATAATCATTTAAATGAATTAAATATATCAAATTCATACGACTTCCGAACATAACGAAGATGCAAATAAAGAAATACTAAATGATCATTTAAATGAATCTATATCATTCTAATATATTAAAGGGAACAAATAATGGAGCACCTGTTGGATTTGAGCTGTCAAAACAGCTTGGCCTATGGCAGCTTTTCCAAAAAATACTTCCTTAAGTTTTCTTCTCTTGGGTGTTACGCGCATCCCATATCCAACTGATGGCAGCATTAGCTGCCTGTTTGAGGTTAACTGGATCAATAGCACTTCTTTCTTCACTTCCTTTAAAATTCTTGCAGTCTATGCATTTACAATTTTCAGAGTAGAGGACATTGGCTAGGAAACACTCACAATACTTCTTAAGGCATTCTGATTTCTTGCAGTGAAATCCTTTATTATACTTCCCTAATACTTGAATTTTAGCCTCTTCTTGAATTTATTCAGGATATTTATTATGCACTGTACAATCCTTGGAAATCACAATTAATATTCCTGATCCATTTTCAAGGCTAACCAACGACCTAAGTTTACAATTTGTAGATTAGTCAGATCATATAGCAATAAGAGACAATAAGGAAAACTAAAGGAACAAGTAACGAACACATTGCAGAAATAGTCTACCTTTAAGGTTAAATCTATGACTCTATCTATTTATATTCTTCTATATTGTTAGGGAACACCCCATGAAAGCAGAAAAAGGCAAGGAAATGACTACAGGTGTTCTTAAATTTCATTTATAGCTTCAGTCTAATCAACATTTGAAAAGGGTTACAAGCTTTACAATAATGTACTTATGATGGAATTCAATTAAAATCTCAGCAAGAATATGTTTTTGTGTGTGTGTGTGTGTGGGCGTACTCCAATGAACATGAATCCCTGAAATGTAGCTCAAAGTCTAAACCATGGAACCTAATAAAACATCAGAATCAATCGATGTATGGATGATTCTTTTGTGCCAGATAACTTGACGTTAAACTATGAACTAGAAAATCCCTAGCCCCTCTTGAATCATTTTTAGCCGAACCTGGAATTGACGCGACTTCAGAATAGGTAAAGCCACGGGGGATAATGTTCACTGGTCACTCCTCGAGTGCTCTAATGGTGATTCTGGTGACACTTTGGAAATTAGAGCGATACCAAAAATAGTGGAATTCAAAGACTAACCAACCTGTCTATTTGACTTTTGGATCTCCTTTCGTCAGGAACCACATATTTTCTCGCACGACAAAACTGGTCCCGTTTCTTCATCCACTTTGTCCTGAGAAACAACATGGTACCTCGAATCTCCCTCGCTCCATTCTTGTCTGTGGAGCGAACCATGGACCTGATTCTGCAGGTTCTGATGAACCAGAAGAGCATGTCGTCGTCGTTGTCATAGTCAGAGCTAAACAGGTATTGAGTTTTACAACTTGCTAGGTTCGTTTGTAAGGCGGGAGAGAAGTACTTTTACGTAAATTGAGGTAAATATGTGAAGGAGATTATCTCGTTTTATAGAAAAACACTGTTGAACGTACTTTTAGGTGAGAATTAAGTGTTTCCAAACATGCACAGCGATGAAGAACGTGGGGATGGTGATGAGTCACCGAGCCTACTGCTTGATGGGGAACACCAACTTGGAAACAATGAAGAACGTGGAAACAATGAAGAATTTTGGGATGGGTTTTTGAAAGGGAGATTCATTGTAAAGTCCTAAAGACGGAAGTTATTTATAAAAGTTCTAAGAGGTTGTCAATAACAAGTCAATGAGCATCATTGATAAGTGGAGCAGCTGTCATTGACAACTCTTGTGACCTTTTCATAAATAACTGCCTTCTTTCGAACCTTACAATAAATCTCCCTTTTTGAAAACCATTTTAAATCGTGGACCAAAGGTATACCTGCCGATTTGATTTCCGCTGGTGAACGGATTTCAAATTCAGAAGTAATTTTTTTCAATTTTTTAAAAAAAGTAATTTTTACCTGCAGATTTTAAATTTCAAGTATTTTTTTCAATTTTTTTAAAAAATTAATTTTTCTACGGATTTAAAATCCATAGTTACTTTTTTCAATTTTTAAAAAATCAACATTTCCTGCAGATTTAAAATCCGTAAAAAAATACCTGCAATTTGAAATCCACAGGAAAATTTACCTGCTGATTTTTTTTCGTAGGTATCTAATAATTTTTTACTAGTGTGACTAAATCATCTCAACAAGAAAATCATTATGAAGAAGAATTCAAAAAGAAAAATGAAGGGAAGTCTATATTTCAAGGACCAAAGTGGATATTTACTATTGTTTTATAGTCCTTGTAATTTTGATAATCTTGCTTTGCTGGATTAATTTTTCCTTTTGATGAGTTCAATCATTAAGAATGTTATTTTTATAATTTTATTATTTTGTGACATTTCTCAAATAAATCCCTACATCTCAACTAATAAGAATGGTTATAAAATACTTCAAATAGAATACCTTAGTTAAGAGAATGATGGATTCTTTATTTTCATTACAAAGGCAAGCCTAAGCTTTAAGATTAGAAAAGTCTATAAATTAGACATAACTAATTGATAATAGTGGCAAAACACCACATTCCATTCGGAATAGGTTCAAACAATTAGCAGGTGGAGTAAACTGTAATATCCTGAATTTTAGTAACTGAAATAAAGGTCAAACCGATAAATTATGAAAGGCTTATAGCTAGGAAGTACAGAAAAGAGAATGCCAATAGATAAGAGAGATTATAATCGACTAAGTTACAAGGTCTTAGAATTTCAAAGTATAACGACCAAGGGTAAGTGATCATTTTAAATAAAAAGACCAGGGACATACATGTCAATTAGACTTAAAGATCAAGGGTACAATGGCCTTTATGTATGAAAGGTTAAGGGCAATTATGGAATTTTGGGAAAGAATGGTAAAAGTAAGGGCATTTTGGTAATTTGATGAAAAGTCAACTAAAAAGTCAAGTTGATCTGACCAAAGGAAAGTCAACACTGACTGAGAAGTCAATGTCAAAAAATCAACTGTTGACCAAAATACCGGAAAAATTTAAAGAGGCTTGAAAGATAGAGCAGGACTCATGGAGCATAACTGTGTCTCTCAGATTTTTGAGATTCGGCTTAGATTTTTAATTATGGAATTCTGAAGGTTTAGACGGCCAAAAATAATTATTTGAGGTATCAGGAGTCCTTAAACGTCTGAGACTCGAACATAGAAAAAGTAAAGGGGATTTTATAGTAATTAATAAAATTATTATCCAGTATCTAGTAAAGGTGATTTCTCGAATCGGGAAGAAAAAGACTCAAAAACCCTGGAAAAATGATTTTCTTAGAAAATTAATTACGGAAAATCTGGGAAGCTGTTTGAGGAACGGAAAAGGGCTAGTGTATCAGGAAAAATCCTAGGAATTTTTAGTGCCTTAAAGTCAAATTGCGTATCGGAAGCATGTTTTACAGTATCCGGAGTAATGAACCCTGTTAAATTCAGAGCAGTTCCAGGGGTATTTTGGGAGAAGGATTGCCGCCACCTAAGAAAGGAATATGGGAGATGAAATGAGGAAGAAAATATGTCCAAAAAATTAGAAAAATGATTAACCGGAGAAAAGTTACTTTTACCAGGGGTAAATAGTAACTAAAGTAAGTAATTCGATAGTAACCAATTCCATTAGCCTAACTAAGTTTCTAGAAGGCCAAGTATATCTCATTAATGTTTCTTTATGAGAGCCAATGAGATTTAAGCATGTGTGTGAAAGGTGTTGCAATATAAGCCATTAAGATTAAACTTAGTGATTAAGTTTTATTCTCATTCTTCAAGCATTTACAAAGGGATTATTATAACACCATTTCCTTCTCTTCCCATTCCATTTGGCCGGCCACATCCCTTCCTCTCTAAGGAGCAAAGTTGACTCCATTTGAGCAAGAAGAAGAGGAAGAAGAACTCTAAAAAACACAAGGTATTAAGCTCAAACAACCAAATCCTTACATTTTCTTACTCCTTGAAACTACCTCTACAATTCTACTAGTTTGTTTTTTTGAATAATTCCCTCTTTTGGGAGATGAAAGGTTAGGGTTCCAAAGTATGAAATCAAGAAAAAGAGGAATTTAGAGGTAGTGATTGGTTGCAAAACACTCCTTGAGTGTTAAGGAGTATTTTGATGTATGTATTGATGTGGTTTGGTTGTTGGTTGAAATTTTTGAAACCCTAAGGTTAAAGGGGAGGTACCATCCACATGAGTATTGATGGGGAAGGATTGTGTTTGAGTTATATGATGCATGAATGGAGGATTGAAAGCAAGAATATGGGAATATGCATGAGAAAAAGTTGAAAAAATCCAAACTCCCTCTTATGTTCTGTTTTTCAGAAAATCAAAAGAAATAAAGGGAGTGAGATGATTCCAATGGCTTTAGAATGAAGATTTGTGTAGAATAAAAGTAAGAAAGGGATTTGGGAAGCATTCAACATCATAAGAGCAAGTTGTAAAGTTTTAAGGGTCTTAAAAGAGCAATAAAGGTTGTATTGCGTTTTTGTAAGTTTCCTTGCATTGTGATGGATGGAAACTTATGAATGTATTATCACATGATGTTTAGGAAGTTAAAGAGCCAAAGAGATAGTGGGAAAAGTTTACTTAGAAAGCTTTAAAGTCCAAGAGAAGCTAAAGGAAAAAGGTAATAAGACTACTAACTCTCTTTAAAATCTTTTATGAACTTGTTGTGAATGTTGCATTATTTTGTGATGAATGAATTTGATGTCAAGTGTATGATATGTGACCATGATTGCTATGGCCATATGCATGATAATGTAGAGTTTGAATATGTCACATAAACCATGATCATACACTTATTTTGAAAGCATGATATGCACATTCACAAGTTGTTAGCTAGTAATGCTTTGAGAGAGCATATTGTTATGCCTTTGCTTATGGAAATTGTATAATATGTTCGAAGTTCAAGTTTAAGTATGTTTGTGGATTATGTAACTATAAACCTCTACATGGTAATTAGTGGATTTATGTGGATGCATGCATGAATGTGGTTTAAAATACCAAGGAATGTTAAAGAAGTAATCATGTATTGTAAGAGGTTGGATTTTAACCAAAAAGAGGTTTTGGTAAATTTTTAAGAAAAGCTAAGCTTTCAAGAAAAGGGTTCCAACACCCTCAAATCTGCCTAAACTTTGAGTGGTGAGGAAAAATAGAAAATGAGGTCCAAATGAGCTAAAAATTTCCAGTTAAATACTACACATCCTAATCTTTAAAATGAGTCAAATTTTACTAAATTTGGAAGTGTAGATAAAGAGTTATGATTTTCCAAAATTAAGAGAAAAAATTGAAAAAAGAAAAGCGACCATTTGAATAGTACTTTTTCATGGATTTAACTGTATCAAATGAGCAATTATTTGGACCAGTGAGTATTTTTCCCTGTAGATCACTTAATAAGCTTCATTTAGAAATTGGAATTACTCAATTTTGACTTTTCTGGAATTAGTTATGATTTTTCAAAGTTGAGCCAGAAATCTAAAAAATTGACCAATGAATAGTAACTCCATTTTTGGAAATTTTCAAGTTCACTTCTTTGGTCAATTTGAGTTATCTAAAGCCCAAAAGTGATCCATTATGAAGCTTAGGGGAAAATATAAGAGGTGTCACAAACAAAACTACATTTTTGATCAATTTCCTGGACAATACAGTCCTTACATGAATGAATGGGAAATCTCTAAGCACCAATCTATAAAGATGATAGTTCTCAACTGTGTAATCATTGTACACAACGAATGCTCTTGTCCCCATTCCGCCCACAATAGGTGTAGAGCTTCGAGAGAATCTGTGTAGGGCTTGACTTGAGAAAATCCCAATTGTTTACACAACCAACCCTTGTAAATTGCATGGATTTCTGCAGCATTTAGGGTCATTTATCCTAAATTTTCTTGAAATCAACAAATCCAAGTGCCTTGGTGGTCTCTAATGACTCGTTCTCATGTAGTATAGCCCCACTTAAGCATGATCTATCAACATCCACACGAAATCCAACAAGAACCAATCCATGTAACTGGAGTGTACTAAGCTCACCAGTACTTAATAAATACCTAGCCAAAGGTACATAGTTCAAGTTCGGATGATAGCTTCCCTCCTTAAAATTAAAACTAAAGAGGTGTTACATATCCCATAGCTACAATGCAGCCCTGGCCATAGGAAAACACTGTAGAAGAGGCCCCAACAAGTTTCTCCTTCTAACCTTAGCCCATCAAAAATGCAAATGATATAACAGATACATCCACTAACTAACAATATAATATCTTTAAAAGTCAATTAAAATAAACCGTACTTCAATTTATAACATAAATCACCATAAATGTATTCATGTTCATCTAAAAAGGAGCTACACATTAATTACATGATATATAAGATTATACGATGACAAGCATGCTTGAAAAGATTGAATTAAAATTTATAGGTATTAATCATACACAATTAAGGTCGATTCCTTAAAATTAAAAATAATTTAATATTTTTAATAATAATAATTAATTGAATAACAAATAAATTAAATTATATCACAATAAAATAAATAATGAAGAAAATGTAAGGTAGATTGATAAGACAACGCAACAAAGAAATAAATGGAGAAGATTGAATATATAAGGTGACATTTGTGACAAGACATAAGAAAGAAAGGAGAGGGGAAAAGAGGATTACTTATTCTGAGCAAACTTGACATCAGCTATGAGGATTGATAGTAAGGAGAAAATGAGGATTTATAGGAGTGGGCTTTTCCTTAAACTCTTTGCACGCCACGTCGGCATCTTCATTAAGTTTCGTGCCTTCCTACCATTGTTGGGCTTCTTTCTGTGGTAATTGCTCCAAAAGTTGCGCTTTTTACAAAGAGAAGCATTCAACAACCTAAAAAATTATCTACTGGTTTTAGCCATTCCACCGCTTCTATCAAGTCTGGTTTCCCCCCAAACATGGGGAGTGTAATGCTCCTTACTCTTTAGCTTCATATTATATCATTATTGGACCACTTTAGGGCCTTACATAGCTCTAATTGACCAAAGAAGTGAAATTTAAAATTTTAATTCGAGTTACTATTCATTTGGTCAATTTTCCAGTTTTCTAGCCCAAATTTGAAAATTCATAACTAATTCTAGAAAAATCAAAATTTAGTGGTTCCAATTTCTATATGAGGCTTATAAACTTACATATAGAGGAAAAAAATATGTATTTGCTCAAATTCTTGCCCAATCAATAAATTCCGTGAAGAATCATTGTTCATTTGGTCATTTTCCACTTTCCAGATTTTTCCTTCAACTTTGGAAAATTATAACTCTTTATCTACACATCCAATTTTAGCAAAATTTGACTGTTTTTAATGCTTATGATGTGTAGTATTTAACTGAAAAGTTTCAACTTAATCATATTTCGTTTGTTATTTTTCATCACAGCTTGAAAAGTGGCTAGCTTTAAGGGTTTTAGAACCCCTCTTTCCAAACTTACCATTTCTCAAAATTGGTAAAACCTCTTTTGTCACTTTGATCATTATTCCTATGCATGACTAACTCATTTTAACTCACTTGCTCAACTTCATGCATGCATTCATCTATATTCATCCACATGTAGAGGTTTAGGTTACATAACTACAAAAATACTTGAGCATAAAGTTCGAATCGCATTACATAACCTCAATACATAAAAGCATAACATTATGCCAACTTCAATCAATAGTCACTTTGCTTACCCTTGCTTGAATTTCACCTAAAATGGTTAGTGGGGGAGAATGGGATTCTTGGAAATCCCAATAGCAAAACTATCTAACTCATTTAGAAATATGCATGACAATTTCTAAAATAAGTGTGAACTCATGATAGCATAATATGTGCAACATGAAACATTTACATGCATATGGCCATTGTAACACTCCTTATTTTCCCCTATAAACTTCATAATAGATCACTAATGAACCACTTTTGAGCCTTAGATAACTCAAATTGACTAAAGAAATGAAATTGAAAATTTTCAAAATGGATTACTATTCATTTGGTCAATTTCCAGATTTCTGGCCCAATTTTGAAAAATCATAACTAATTCTAGAAAAATTGAAATTGAGTGGTTCCAATTTCCATTTGAAGCTTATAAAGTGATCGACAAAGTAAAAATACTCACTGGTTTCGAAACTTGCCCAATTGATACAGTTTAATCTGTTAAAAACGTGCTGTTCAATTGATCACTTTTCTCTTTTCCAGATTTATCTCTCAACTTTGACACACCATAACTCTTTGTACAAATATCCAAATCCAGTTATCTTGGTCTCATTTTAAAGCTTAACAAGTGTACTATTTAACCGGAAAGATTCAGTTCATTTGGAGTTCGTTTGCTATTTTTCTTTGTCACTCAAAATTTGGACAGATTGAAGGATTTTGGAACCTTTTACTTGAAAACTTGGCATTTCTTAAAAATTTGCCTAAACTTCTTTTTGGTTAAAACTCAATCTTTTGTAATGCATGATTACTCCCTTGACATTCCTTAACATTTTAGCCCATATTCATGCATGCATTATCATATATTTACTTACTAACCAAGTGGAGGTTTATAATTACAAGACTACATCATCTTGCAAAATAAGGTTCCAACATTTCATATAAAGTTCCATAAGCAAGAACATCAAATTATGCCATCTTCAAGTATCATTAACCTTGCTCTTAACCTTGCTTGTAGTTGCACCTAGCATGGTTAGTTGGGAAATAATGAGATTTTAGAAAATCACAATAGCAAAACTTTCTAACACACTTTGTAAAATAGCGTGACAACTTTCAATATAAGTGTGAATTTATAAAAGTGCAACATGTAACAATTAAATGCATATAGACATAGCATACAAAAGCATGTATTCACACTTTCATCATTATAAATTTCAATACAAGTCTTGCATAGCTTAATACATTTTCCAAAGCAACATAGCTTAAGGTTAGAGGGTTTTGTTAACTTGTCTTTTTAGCTTTTAGCTTGGACTTTAAAGCTTTCTTGTTCCACTTTCTCAATAGGCTATTTGGGTTCTAAACTTCCTAAACATCATATAGTAACATATTCATGAATTTCCAGCCATCAACCACACAAGAAAACTACAAAAACACAATATTCCATTTATTGCTCTTTCAAGACCCTTAAAACTTTGAAACTCGTTCTTATGATTTAAAATTCTCCCCAAATCCATTTCTCACTTTTACCCTACACAGATTTTCCTTCTAAAGCCATTGGAAGTATCAAAATCATCAAAATCCAGCTCCTTCCCCACTGTTACAGATCTGGATGAAATTCACACATAAGAGGAATAAAATGATTTTTCAAGCTTTCATGATATATAGGGACTTATTCTTGATCCCAAACCACTTTTCATGTATTATTTAGCTTGAAAACAACACTTCCTCATCTAATAGAAAATTGAATAGCAGGCCCTTAAACTTTGAGTTTCCAAAAATTCATACAACAACCAAACCAAGCCAATATATACACCAAATTACTCCTTATCATGCAAGGAGTGTTTTGCAACCAATTATTTCCTCCAAATCCCTTTCTTTCTCATTTTTCCCTCTCTTTGTTTAATGACATTTAGGTCCTTCCTAGAAGATCACCCATCCTTACACTACTCCAGGGCAAGCATGTAATATCCATAATTTTTATGCTATCTAAAATCAATGCTAATCCGATAACTAGAAAATGAAAAGAGAAATCAAAGGTAAATAGTCTATAAAGAAAGGAAAGTTATAGTCAGAAATTGTAAAGTCAGAACTGGCTTGGTTTATGGAGTTCCGAAAGAATTCCAAAACTAAAACAATTGCCCTAGAATAATGCATGGATGAGAAATTTATATAAAAGGACCCAAAGGTCATTTAATAAAAGACCAAGGGTAAAATGGTAATTTTGCAAAAAGTAAAGAAAGTAAGGGCAAAATGGTAATTATGAGAACGTGGAAGGGCATTTTGGGAATTTGACAAAGTCAAAGTCAAAAGTCAACTTTTGACCAAAATTTTCATATGCCTAATGGATAGAGCCCGACTCATGGATCACAATCACGAAACACGGATTTTCCAAATTCAAATTAGATTTTTATTTATATAATTTTGAAGGGTCAAAAAGGGAAAAATAATTATTTAAGGTACCAGGAGCCCTCCAAAATTTAGAGAAAAATATGAAAAATCCATTGAATTTTATAGTATTTAATAAAATTATTATCCAGTATACAATTAAGGCGATTTTCCCGAAAATTAGGAAAAATACCCGAAAAAGACCCAAAATCCCCGAAATATAATTATTTCAAAAATTAATGTTGGACAATCTAGGGGGAATTTTGGAAAAAGAAAAGGGGCTATGGAATCAGTGAAAAATGTAGTATTTTTCAAGGCCCTAAAAGAATTCTGCTCTCCGATTGTACGTTTTCAGGGATTTTGGACAGGATAAATTAATCCTGTTAAATTTGAGAAAAGGAAAGGGTATTTTGGGGATAATAATTTTGTTATATTCAAGATGAAATTATGGAGATTAAATGAGGAAGCAAAAATATCTCCAAAGAAGTAGAAAAAGATTCACCGGAATAAAGTTAATGTTACCTGTAAAAAGTGCAATCAGTAGAAGTAACTGAATGGGACCCAATTTGGTTAGAATAACCAGATTGTAACCACATATTTACAACCATAATTATCACTTTATGAGGGCTGTTAAGAGTATGACAAGTGGCATATATGTGGAAGCATTCCATCCCTTAGATCTTCTTTAAGTTGTAAGACACAATCTTAGCCTTCCACCCATTAACTCATGAATTATTAAAACAGAAAATTCATCTCCTTCTCCAGCCACTTTAGCACGAAAACCAGCAGAAAAATTGGGAGAAAAGTCACGCCATTTGAGCTCAAGCAAGAGGAGAGAAAGCTTGGTAAATCTTCAAGGTAAGTAAGTATTCTACCTTGTAATATATATGAAAATGATCCTTGCAACTTCCTCTTCCTCTTCCATGGATCAAAAATCTGATTTGGCCTCTCTTTTTCAAGTTTCAAAACCTATGGTTCTTGAGAGAAAAGTGAGAAAGAGAGGGATTTAAAGCCATTTGTTGGTTGCAAATGCTTCCTCTTGATGAAAGAAGCATATTAATGATGTTGTGGTTGTTGTTGAAGTTGTTTTATGACTTTATAAATTTGGGAAATCATGAGAAAATAGGGGAGGTACTGTCCAATTTTCCACTTGTTGTATAAGAGTTAAAAGCATGCTTTCCCATGCATGAATGAGAGTTTGGAAACAAGAATCAAGTGGTAGAATGGTTGGAAGTTGAAAAATTCTAATTTTTGAATGTGTGTACTGTTTCGGCTTGTCTGGAATTTGATGAAGATGAATTGTTTTGATGATTTTGATGCTTCCAATGGATCTAAAATGAGTTTTTGTGTAGGGTATAAGTGGTCCCAAGTTTATGGAAGCATTAGAGAAAGTTAGAGACAAATTGATGTTTTAGGGTTTAAGAAATTAACGAGAATGGTTAAGGGGCTTTTAAATTGCTTCTTGCATTGGAAATGGCATGTGTTTGATAGCCATTATATTGTCTATTGTGTATGCAAAAAATTGGTACAAGAGAGTGAGATTCAAGTTGTCAAGAAAGTTACAAAGTAAAGAGCAAAGTTAAGAAACAAAAGTAGCAAAGATTTCTAACTTTACCTAACAATGTCGTGAAATTATTCTAATGATGTGCATAACGTTATGACATTGTGGAAATGTGTTTATGAGTGATATTATTGTATGGCCATATGCATTGATATGTGATTGTTACACATT
>JANTPZ010139427.1:0-10403 GCA_025593235.1 Vachellia pachyceras | reverse complement strand
GAGAATTGAATTTCTTTCTTGGTCTTCAAATCAAACAAAGAAAGAATGGAATCTTCATAAATCAGGCCAAATATCTCAGAGAGTTGCTAAAAAAGTTTGGAATGGATCAATGCAAAAGTGCTGATACTCCCATGAGTTCAACAGCACTCCTTGATGCTGATGTCAATGGAAGAGACTATGATATTAAAAGATACAGAGGAATGATTGGTTCTCTTCTTTATCTCACAGCAAACAGGCCAGATATTCAATTCAGTGTTGGAATGTGTGCAAGATATCAATCTGCTCCAAAAGAATCTCATGTTGAAAATGTGAAGAGAATCTTTAAATATCTTGCTGGAACAATTGATCTTGGAATTTGGTATCCAAAAGGAGAAAATGACCAATTGATTGCTTATTCAGATTCAGATCATGCTAGGTACAAAACTGACAGAAAAAGTACTAGTGGTCAATGTCAATTTCTTGGAGGTGCCCTCGTTTCTTGGTTTAGCAAAAAGCAATCCACTGTGTCATTATCGTCAACAGAAGCTGAATATATTGCTGCTACAAGTTGTTGTGCTCAAGTCTTATGGATGAAGCAGCAACTTCAAGATTTGGGAATGGTGTTTAATGAAATTCCAATTTACTGTGACAACATCAGCACCATCAACCTCACCAAGAATCCTGTGCATCACTCAAGGACCAAGCACATTGATATTAGACACCATTTCATAAGAGATCATGTGCAAAAGAAAGATATCAAGGTTGAATTCATTCCAACTCATCTTCAAGTGGCTGATATCTTTACAAAACCATTGGCTAGAGAACAATTTGTAAATATTAGAAGAGAATTGGGAATGGTAAACCCCAATGAATTGTAAGTAAAGATTGTTTAATGTTGATTTAAAAGTTGTTTTGATGATTAACTTTCACTAACTTAAGTTTCGGAGTGTTTTGTCAAAGTTTTGCATGTGTTTTGAACAAGCACTTGCAGCACCAAAAGATTGAACACTCAAGCAATAATTCAAATTTTGGAAGCATAAAGTGCAGTACTCGAGCATAACGAGCTGAACACTCAAGTACTCAGGCAAAGTAAGGCATTTGATTCATCACTGGAAGTTATCACTTGAGTAAATGGTGAAAGTGCAGGTAATACTCGAGCATTCAACTTCAATGCTCAAGCAAAGTAAGTTTTCTATACTCAGAAATCTCAACACTCGAGCACTGTGAAACAGTACTCAAGCACTAGAATAGAACACTCGAGTGCAGGTTTATTCATACTCGAGTGTTGACATCTGTAACATGCTATTATAGTCCAAGACTTCAATACTCGAGCATTGAAACTGAGTACTCGAGTACTGAAGTGCAACACTCGAGCATAAGTTATTAACACTCGAGTATTGCCTTGTTGTTCATCTTTAGGATTCAACACTAGAGCACTGACACTCTACACTCGAGCACTGATCACCATCACTCGAGCACTACATATCAGCACTCGAGCATTGGCAGCTTCTGATTACTTAAGCCTTCTTTTTCATTAACACTCGAACCCTAACACTCGAGCACTCCAAAATCCTCTCTACCCGAACCACTGTAACTGCTTCTCAACAGTTACAAGTCCTCTCAAAAACTGTTTTCCGGCAAAACCCCTTCATCATTACCCATGATTACACTCATTCATATCCTCAAATAATCTCTTTTTCCTCTCATTGACGAGCACTTTCATTTTGTCATTACCAAACCTTGCTTTCAAAAATCCCAATGGCACGTACTAAGTCCATTGCTGGTAAGGGCAAATCTCAATCCCCTTCTAAATCCAAGTCCATTTCTTAACCTCCAGCCAAAAGAGTGAGAATTTCTGAACCTGTAGCGTTAGAAGAAACAGTGTCACCTGTCTCTCAGAAATCAAGTGCAGGCCAACCAAAATCCATCATAAAAGAAAAAGGGAAGGGTCTCTTGATAACTATCTCTCAGTCTGTGCCTCTCAGAAACTGAGAGTGAAGGAACCACTCCTGAAACCAATGTGGCTACCTCTTCAAGGGCAAGACCAAAGGTAAAGGGCAAAGGGAAGAAAAAGGGCACTGAATTACCTAAGGCTCCAGAAGGATTTATTACACAGTCGGTATTTATCTTTAATCCTTCTAATTATGAAGAAAAATTGAAAAATAGGCCCTTGTGTCTTGCAGTTTGTGTAAATATTAGGGATGTGGATAATATGGGGTATAAAGTCTTTGAATTTGTTAGTCATTATAAACCCCTGATTCATCTTAAGGATACTTTTTGCCTTGAGATAGTAAGAATTTTCTACAATAATATAACCTCAAAATTTGTGACTAATGAAGATGGAGAAATTGTCTCTTTTTCAATGGTTACAACAATGAGGGGCAAAGAAATTACTATAACCCCTGAGATTTTGAATGGATTCCTAGGTATCACTGAATTTGATGAAAATTTGTCCACCCTGACCAATGATGAGATTTTTAGACTGTTGAAGCCTGGGGAAACATTTTCTGGAGTATTTGCCTTTGAACCTTCCACTATGCCACCCTTACAGAGAGTTATTCACTACATCTATTCTAGATGTATAGTGAATAAAAGTAGAAACTACACTCACTTTGGATCCATAAACTACAGCAACTTGGCAAGAATTATGAAGAAAGAAAAGAGAAATCTAGGGGAGATGGTGTATGATGAAATGTGGATGTTTGTCCACTCAAATTCCAAAAGAATGACTGTGCCATATCCCTCTTTGATCTCTTTTATTTTGAAAAGCCTCAAGATTTGGCACATTTTGGACAAGGTGGTTGAGCCAACTATATTTAGTGAAGTTCACCTCAAGAGGATGAATATCAGCATTGAGAACCCTCAAGTGCAAGTCAAACAAAGAAAGAGAAGGGCTACCTCTGCTGCCTCTCAAGGTCAAGATGAGGCTCAGTCCTCTGCCCCTCCTCAGCCTTCCTCTGCTCCCTCATTTGCCCATGCTGCCATTCAACACTTTATGGAAACTGAATTTGGCAAAATGAGTGAACAATCTATGGACAACTTCAAGGCTCACTCACAGACATACATGAGCACTATTCTGAAGGCAACCAATGATTTCTTCATTGGGAAGAACTTTGAAACTGCAATTCTCAAGATGGTTGAAGAACTTTCACTTTTCAAGAGTGAAATTTTGGAGAAATTTGATGGATTGCAGAATCAGATCACTGGGTTGGATGGTAGGGTACTTGCCATTGAGGACTTCATCAAAGAATCTCGAGCTTCCACTTCTGCTCCACCTCCTCCTCAAACACATTCACTTGAGGATCCATCACCTGATGCAATCCTTGCCATGATTGACTTTTCATCATCCTTCCTTCATCCAGACCCTCAACCCACTCATGTTCCTCCAGTTTCTTCACCACTCCCTTCAGAAACCCCTGCTCTCTCTGTTGCTCCCCAGCCCATCAGTGCAGATCGTCAGCCTAATGCACCCACATCCACCATTGATGCTCCTCTCTCTCCTTCTCACTGACCCTTCTTGTTGATGACAAAAAGGGGGAGAAGAAATCAGAATCTGTCTTGCTCTTTTGAATTTCTTGTAATTTATGTTTAACTGCTTTTGTACTCTTGTTATGGCTGACTTAGTTTACTATCAATGAATTATTTTGCTTCAATCTTATTCTGAGTATTCCATTGATGTTTATTTGCTTATGAATTATGATATCTGATATAATCTTTAGAATTTCTGATTTTTGATTTTGTCATCATCAAAAAGGGGGAGAATGTTGATACCTTGTTTTGATGATAACAAAAACTGTGTTAAAAGATTGCAAAATGATTTGTGAATCAAAAGGTTTAAGTATTGAATCAGTACTTCTTGAAGATACTCGAGTGTTTTGTCAAAGTGTTGACAGTACTCGAGCAGTGGAATTCAATACTCGAGTGCTGCATGTTTTGAACATAAGAAATTTGAGCACTTCCATCTAACACTTCAAGTATTGACATGAAGTATTGTCAATACTGGAGTGTTGGAATATGGAACTCGAACACTGAGCTTTGAAAATGAGTTTTTAGACTATACTTTGAGTGTACACTGCAAGTATTGGCTGACAGCAGAGTCTATGCTCGAGCACTAGGTTTCTAGTACTCGAGCATTAATGTTTTAGAAAACACTTCAAGTTAACACTTCAAGTATTGGCTGAAAGTATTGCCAATACTCGAGTGTTGACCATTTTTCTCAACACTGTCAGGTAACACTTCTAGCATTGGCTGACAGCACAGCCAACACTCTATTAGAATAGGATTTGACCAAGAGGGCGGTGAATTGGTTTAATATAAAAATTTAACACAACTTAAAACTTCACGGGAATAGAAATTAAAGACACCGAGGGAGAAGGAAATACGAACAAGGTGATTTATCCTGGTTCGGTCTCCTTGACCTACGTCCAGTCCTCAAGGCACCCCCGAGATTTCTGAATCCACTATCAGCAACAGATAAGGCTCCTCAAGCCTTTACAATCTGGGAATCACTCCCCTTTCTCTTTTCACTAAAACAGAGTATAACGCTCTCTGTTTTCTAACTCACGTTTACACAATTTTACTCAAAGCCCTTTCCTTGAGAATCTCACAAATTTACAAAGTGTTTCAACCTTAAATATCTCTCTCAAAAGAGTATATGGCTAATAATGAAGCTTAGAATGTATAAATGAAGAGTTACAGAGAGCGGAGTAAATGCAGACTTTTAAATGCTTGGAATTGTTCTTCTTGTCTCTGTAATGAATGCTGGTCCTTTTATAGTTGATTCTTGATGAATTGTCCGTTAGACTGCATTCAATAGCCGTTACTCTCATCAACGACCAATTGCTTCTGCATTTATGGCATTTAATGCCTTTGAGTCAGTCGAGGTTGAAGTTTGCAGAAGCAGTTAAGATCTCCGAGTGTCAAACCATGCCTGTGCTTTCTTCCTCATTTAATGTTTCAAGCTGCTGCATTTATGGGAGCAGTTAGAATGTCTTTACACAAATAAAGAAAGTAGGTATAATGCGTAGGTATGGTGTGTCAGACTCAAAGCTGTCAAAGAGAGAGAGATAGTGCTCGAGTGTAAAGTCTTTATGCTCGAGTGTTGGCTCAAAATATTTCAAAGAAAAGTTGAATGCTTTGATGCAATGCTCGAGTGTTGTATGAAAGTGTTTTGAAAAGAAGCAAATACTCGAGTGATAAATCTCAGTGCTTGAGTGTTGATAACACTTTCTAGGAATACTCGAGTATTCTGTGCAAGTGATGAAAAATAACTTTGACTAATCACAATACTCGAGTGATGAGAAAGTGACATTCGAGTGCTAGTAATGTTGGCAGTGAATACTGGAAGTGTTGAGATGAAGTATTGATGAACAGTGAAAGTTTACAGCTCGACACTCGAGTGATGGAAAGCTGGTGCTCGAGTGTTGATAGTGTTGGCAGACAATACTTGCGGTGTTGGCTTCCAGTGTTGAGTTAAAAGTCACAACACTCGAGTGTTGAAAATCTATGCTCGAGTGTTGTCTCTGCTGGAGGCTTTCACTTGGAGTGTTACTTGACAACACTGTCAAGAGTGCCAATACTCGAATGTTGCAAAAGTAGCACTCGAGTGTTGGCTGTGCTATCAGCCAATGCTGGAAGTGTTACCTGACAGTGTTGAGAAAATGGTCAACACTCGAGTGCTGAATTTTATCACTCGAGTATTGGCAACACTTTCAACCAATACTTGAAGTGTTGACTTAAAGTGCTTTCTAAAACAACAATGCTCGAGTACTGGAAACCTAGTGCTCGAGCATTGGCTCTGCTGTCAGCCAATACTTGCAGTATACACTTAGAGTATAGTCTAAAAACTCATTTTCAAAGCTCAGTGCTCGAGTGCCATTTTCCAACACTCGAGTATTGACAATACTTCATGTCAATACTTGAAGTGTTAGCTGGAAGTGCTCAAATATCTTAATTTCAAAACATGCAGCACTCGAGTATTGAATTCCACTGCTCGAGTGATGTCAACACTTTGACAAAACACTTGAGTATTTTCAAGAAGCACTGATTCAATACTTAAAACTTGTGATTCAAAAACTGATTTTATAATCTTTTAATACAATTTTTGTTATCATTAAAACAAGGTATCAACACACTCGAGTGCTACTTTTGCAACACTCGAGTGTTGATATTTTTGACAATGCTATCAAGTAACACTCCAAGTGAAAGCCTCTAGCAGAGAGAACACTCGAGCATAGATTTCTAGCACTCGACTGTTGTGACCTTTCACTCAACACTGGAAGCCAACACTACAAGTATTGACAGCCAGCACTACTAACACTCGAGTATCGAGCTGAAAACTTTCACTGTTCATCAATACTCTATCTCAACACTTCCAGTATTCACTTCCAACATTACTAGCACTCGAGTATCACTTTCTCATCACTCGAGTATTATGATTTGTCAAAATTATTTTTCATCACTTGCATAGAATACTAGAGTATTCCTAGAAAGTATTATTAACACTCAAGCACTGAGATTTATCACTCAAGTATTTGATTCTTTTCAAAACACTTTCACATAACACTCAAGTATTACATCAAAGCATTGAACTTTTCTTTGAAATATTTTGAGCAAACACTTGAGCATAAAAACCTTACACTCAAGCACTTTTCTCTCTCTCTCTGACAGCTTTGAGTCTGACACACCTTACATATGCTTTACACCTACTTTCCTTATTTGTGTAACGACATTTTTTGAATTCTAACTGCTCCCATAAATGCAGCAGCTTGAAACATTAACTAAGGAAGGAAGCACAGGCATGGTCCGAGACTCGGAGATTTTAACGTTCTTCTGCAACCTTCAACCTAGACTGACTCAAAGGCATTAAATGTCATTAATGCAAAAGCAATTGGTTGTTGATGAGAGTAACGGCTATTGAATGCAGTCTAACGGAGAATTCATCAATACTCAACTATAAAAGGACCAGCATTCATTACAGAGACAACAAGATATTCTGAGCATTTTAAAGTCTACATTTACTACGCTCTCTGTAAACTTTCATTCATACATTCTGAGCTTCATTATTAGTCATCTACTCTTTTGAGAGAGATATTTAAGGTTAAAACACTTTGTACAATTGTGAAAAACTCAAAGACACGTCCTTGAGTAAATTTGGGTAAACGTGAGTTAGAAAACAAAGAGTGTCATACTCTGATTTAGTGAAAAGAGAAAGGGGAAGTGATTCCTAGATTGTAAAGGCTTGTGAAGCATAATTCGTTGCTGATAGTGGATTTGGAAATCTCGAGGGTACCCTAAGGAATGGACGTAGGTCAAGGAGACCGAATCAGGATAAATCTCTGTGTTCATAATTCTTTCTCTCTCGGTGACTTTGATTTCTATTCCTGTGAATTTTAAAGATTGTTAAATTTTTATATTTGATCAATTCACCCCCCTCTTGGTCAAATCCTATTCTAACATGTTGAATCACAAAATCATTTTGGCTTACAATATTCGAATATTCAAAATCACTACTTGAGTGTTATCAACACTTTCTCCAAAAACTCAAGTATTGTCTGAAAGTATTTATTTTATCACATGAAAAAGTTCAATACTCGAGTTTCACAACATAACACTCGAGTATTTTCAATACTTTCACACAAACTTGTTTATTAAAGTATGGAACTCGAGTAATTTGAAATCAACAATAAGTTAAGCATCATAATTCCTTAAATAATTTTTTTATCATCAAAACATGGCATCAACACTTGATGGCATTGACATCATAAGGCAGCACTGAGTTATGTAGGCGCCGTCATCGTCAAAAGCATTTAAGTTTTACTGTTCACCGCACACCAGGTCTTTGCGTAGTTTTATTGTTTACTGTTCATCTTCTGTAACTATGAAGGCTTAGGAGCCGTTTTCAACTCCTGCAAAAGGAACCTTAATTCAATCTTTTTTTTTATATTTAATGCAAAGTCCACCTGCGGCTGATAGGTTGACTTAGTGCTGACATGTGATGAACCATGGATTATAAGGATTAAATTATAAATGATAGAAGCAAGAAAGTTCACGGACTAGAAGAATAATTTTCCTGTGAAGTTAAATAATTTTAGTTCTTTTTATGTATATGCCTGTAGGATTCAAAGATACAATCAAATTTAACAGTATGCTTTGAATAAAATTATTGTGTACATATCGATCTGATTGGAAGTAATTAGCAGAATAGCACTCAAAACATGTATGAGGAATAATATTGAACATCTGTTGCTTGATTCGTTTCATTCTTAATATCTCTTTCATGACTTATTAATATTCCACTGATGACAAATATCATAATTCAGAGTCAAAATTGAAGAAGCGATGGCCTCCATCCATGAAATTGTAGAATATTATTTTGACGTCAATTTCAGAGTCAATTTTGTTGCACAATCATGTGAGACAGGACCACTTGAATATAGATCCTTTCTTGTGTTTGAGCCTCCTTACATTACTCCAAGATGTTATGGGATTTCTTTGTAGAAATCTAACCTATTATCTCTTTAAGCTGACTTTCAATCGCTGGCATCAACAATCCTGGATTATTATAGGGAGATACTTCGTGATCTTGCCTATGAAGAAACTACTACTGATTGTAACATAATGTAATATCCATAAATTTCGATGCTAGCTAAATTAAATGCTAGTCTGATAACTAGGAAATGAAAAGAGAAATCAGAGGTAAATAGTACAGAAGGAAGAAAGACTATAGGCCGGAAGTCGTAAGGATAGACCTGGCTTAGTACACGGAGTTCCATAGGAATTCCAGAATTAAGGAAAATTGCTCAGAGTCATATGAGGATGGGAAAACCTTCAGAAAAGGGACCCATATGTTATTTAATAAAAGACCAAGGATATAAAGGTCTTTCAGTATCAAAAGTAAGGGCAAAAGAGTAATTTTTGAAAAAGTAGAAAAAGTAAGGACAGAATGGTAATTATGAGAAAGTTAAAGGGCATTTTGGTCATTTGACAAAAGAAAAGTCAAATTCAAAGTCAAAAGTCAACCAGTTAACCAAAATATCAGAAAAATTTACAGATGCCCAATAGATAGATCTATACTTACCGGTCGCAATGGCGAAACACGGATTTTCCAAATTCAGACCCAATTTCCGTCTACGAAATTTTGAAGGGTAAAAAGAGGAAAAATAATTATTTGAAATATTACAAGCTCTCCAAAAATTTGGAGAAAAATAAGGAAAATCCAGTGAATTAGTATTATCCAGTATATAATTAAGGCGATCTTCCCGAAAATGGGGGAAAATACCTGGAAAATACCCGAAAATCCCCGAAATATAATTATTTCAAAAATTAATTTTGAAAAATCTAGAGGTCATTTTGGAAAAAGGAAAAGGGCATGAGAATCAGTGGAAAAAGTAGTATTTTTCAGGGTCCTAAAAGAAATTTGCTCTCTGATTGTACGTTTTCAGGGATTTTGGACAGGATAAATTAATCCTGTAAAATTTGAGAAAAGTAAAGCGTATTTTGGGGGATAATAATTTTGTTATATTCAAGATGGAATTATGGAGATTGAATGAGGAAGAAAATATCTCCAGAAAAGTAGAAAAATATTTACCAGAATAAAGTTATGTTTACCGGTAAAAAGTGTAACCGGTAAAAGTAACCGAATGGGATCCAATTTGGTTAAAGTAACCAAATGGTAATCAGATTTCTACTGCCATCATGACAGCTTTTTGAGGGAGATTATGAGGTTGCCAAGTGTCCCATATGTGGCTCCATAATAGCCTTTAGATCCCCTTTAAGTTGCAAGACTTAATCTAAACCCTCCATTCCATTAATCCATTAAAGGGGCATTATTAAAACAGAAAATTCATCTCTTCCTTCAGCCAATTCACATCAGTTTCAGCAGCCAAGAGAAGGGAAAAGTCACACCATTTGCAAGGAGAAAGAGGAGAGAAAGCTTGGTGAATCTTCAAGGTAAGTAAGTATACTACCTTGTAATATACATGAAAATGATCATTGCAACTTCTTCTTCCTCTTCCATGGATTAGAATTTTGATTTAACTCCTATTTCTCAAGATCCCAAATTAGTGTTCTTGAGAGAGAAAGTGAGAAAGAGGAGGAGTTAGAGCTAATAATGGTAGGCAAAATGCTCCTTGTGTTGTAAGGAGTAATTTGGTATATGTATTGTGGTTGTTGGTGATTGTTTTGTTGACTTTGTAAATTTGGGATTGCAAAACCCTAAGGGAAATGCTGCCAAAATTTTTATGGAATAAGGGAGAGTTGAATTTAAGTCATATTATCCATGGGAATAAGTTTAGAAACAAGAAAATGATGATAGATACCATGGAAACTTGAAAAAGAATCACTTTCCTTTCACTTGGGAATTTTCGTGCAAATCTGGAAAGTGGATAAAGGAGTGTTGTTTTGATGATTTTAATGCTTCCAAT
>JANTPZ010139424.1:0-10106 GCA_025593235.1 Vachellia pachyceras | reverse complement strand
TGTATATAAAGAGTTATGATTTTCCAAAATTAAGGGAAAAATCTGGAAAACTGGAAAGTTACCAAATGAACAGTGTATATTCACGGAATTAACTGTATCAATTGGGCAAGTTTTGGAACCAGTGAGTATTTTTACCTTGTATATCACTTAGTAAGCTTCAAATAGAATTTTGAACCACTCCATTTCGATTTTTATAGAATTAGTTATGAATTTTCAAATTTGGGCCAGAAATCTGGAAATTGACCAAATGAACAGTAACACGTTTTTGAAATTTTCAAGTTCACTTCTTTGGTCAATTTGAGTTATCCAAGCCCGTAAAGTGGTTCAATAGTGATCTAATATGAAGCTTCTAGGGGAAAATAAGGAGTGTTACAAGATCCCTATTCAAACACCTACAATAAAGGGTGGAAGGCTAACCCAAAGTTCAGCTGGAAAAGTGAAGAAGCTAGTGGAGCAAGATTCCAAAGAAGTGGAGGAGCTGGACCATTCAGTTCCAACATTCCAAAAAATCAACAAGCCTTGAGTGTACCACAAAAAGATGACACAAATCAGCTTCTGCAGAATATGCTGATGTTACTCAAGGAAGAGAAAGCTTCCACCGCTAACCAGTTTAACTCAATTGCCTCACTCATCCAAAAAGATTCCTCAAAGAATGATGTAAGGTATGCATATTTGGAAAAGAGGATGGAGCAATGGGAAACCAAGGCCGAAAATTTGAACTCCTTTGTCACTCAACTCTCCAACAACTTGAGTGAATAACAAGCAAGGAGTAGTGGCTCCATACCTTCGAATACCATCATTAATCCCAAAGGATTAAATGCCATAAATTTGAGAAGTGGGAAACAAGTAAAATTCCGCGAGGAGGAAGAAAAAGAGAAAGAAGGAGAGGATAGTGAGTGTCAAGACCTTCCATGCCCCACAACAGCAAAAATAAAGAGTGAAAGTGATAAAGAAGAGGAATTGCTATCCAAAGGAGAAGAATCATCCTCACACAATGAAGAAGAGAAAGTGGTTTCAGAATAAAGGACTAAGAGTTTAACTACCAATAGAAGCAAGCATGGATCTGCCTTGACTAAAGGTAAGGAGGTAAACATTGAAGAACTCCCTTTTCCTAATTCATACTTAATGAGTAAGAAATTAGCTAAAAAGAAAAGCCTTTTTTAAACCCCAAATTCCGGTAAAGTGTCAAGACCTGGATCTTTCACAATTCCCTGTACTATAGGTAAAATTACAATAGGAGGAGCATTGTTAGATTTAGGAGCTGTAATCAATGTGATGCCTAAGTCAGTCTATGAAGCTTTATTAGTCAAAAATTTGAAACCTACATCTGTGGTACTCTAATTAGTGGATAGGACAATTAGGTATCTTGATGGGGTAGTAGAGGAAATCTTAGTGAAGGTTAAGGATTTAGTTTTCCCAGTTGACTTCTATGTGCTTGACATGTCCAACGAGTCTATGCGTGAATCCACTTTGATTATGGGCAGGCTTTTCTTAAGAACTGTTAATACCATTTTTAGCATGAAAAAGGGTAGCATATCCATGGAAGTCGGAGAAAATAAGATCCATTTCAATATGTATGAAGCCATGAAGCATCCATATGAGGATTATTCTCTATTGAGCGTTAATGACATTGATGTTGTTGTTGATGATTCATGTGATGCTATAGACATTGAAACTCAGATTGAATATTCACAACTTTTACCATGTGCATCAAATTTTGAAAAAGATTTGTTGGTCCCTTTTGAACCCCCTGATCCACCATTATGTTCTTGTGAAACATTTGAAACATGCACTCATATTTTATCAATTGATAATATGCTTTTCATACCACACACCCACTCTGTGAAGCTCATCGATAAGTGCATGAATGCCTTACCTTGTATCAACAGTCATGACACCTCCAGGGAAGGCATTTCATTTGATTTTGTAGGATCATTAAGAAGGACTTCAATAGAGCCGGTGGCACTTGTGCATGCGATGTCTAGAAACACAAAGGATAAGCATGAGTCCGCCGAATAAACTCGCAAGCCACCATAATTCTCAGGTTGTTCCTTTCCCTCCCATAATCATTTACTGTTTGATGATGATGATGATTGCCTTGTACATTGTGAATGATTCAAGTGTGGGGGAGGAACCTCTCCAGTAGGATTAGAGTAGTTGTAATTTTCTTGTAGGTTGTATTTAAATTCAATAAAACTCCCTTGTTTTATGATCAGCCTAGCTGCATGAGAGCAATGATTGAAAAAAAAAACTTGCTGTGATGCTTGATGAATGTGCTTAATGTTTGGTTAAAGTCCTAGGATTAAGTGCTAGTGAGTAATTGATTGAGCTTTATTTTGACTATATTTTTGCAGGAATTTCCAAAGCTTTTAATGTAATTTTGACCCTTCAAGACCCTTCTTGTGCTTAAATTGAGATTTAGAGTTGTTGATCTTGATTAGCTTGATTTTCAGGTGTATTTTCCATGAATAATGATACATTTGCACTTAATTTCCATCATGAGCAAGTGATACTTCACATGTGTGCTATTTCATTTCAGGAACTCTATCAAAGATCATGAGGAAGTAGCTTTGGAACATTTCACCGTGACGTAATTCAAAGTTCACCGTGGCCAAAGTTCAATCAAGTGAGCATAAACTCTCGGGAGAGGTTCACCGCGATGAAACCTCAAGTTCACCGTGGCGAATATCGCGCATCAGCAATGAATCAGGCTCCAAATGGAAATAATACCCGACCCACTTTCTTGGATCTGACCCTGGACGGTTGAAATATGCCAATTAGGATATGTTTCAAGGGAGGAGACGCATGAATCAGCCATCATCTCATGTTCTCTCATTTCTCTCATCTTCCACACTCCACAACCCTAATCTTATCCATCTATAATCCCTAATCCATTCATGCCTCACAATCCATCCATCCGGAGTCCGAAACTACTTGTTATGAGTAGCTGAGCATCTCCCTTCCTCTTGGAGATGAAGATGGTCTGAGTTCAATATGCCGAAAAGGGGAGTAATAGTTTTCAATATGTATTTATGTTATGGATTACATAGTTTCTGAATTAGGACTTGTGATTTGTACGTAAATACTTGGTCTCGGTTGAGCCAAACTTGGATTATTTGTGTATTGAATTTGCTTTGTGTTTGACTTGGTAAAGTGAAGTCTCATTTCTATCTATTCAATGAGATCTTTGTTGTTCTATTCTATCTTCCTAGTTGTGCTTGATTTTAGAGGCAATATTGTGTTGAGTTGAATTTTTCACTTTGCGACTTCCATACACACAATAAGTGTTTTTAAAGGGTTTCATAGATTGGAGTTTATTGCTTGGAATTTCTGACCCAGCGAGTTGTTGGGGTTTACATTATGAAACTTAGTACGAAAACTATCACTTTCCCTCATATTTTGTGAACCATGATGGCCTAAATCATTTTCAAGAGGAAATCCATTATCCAACATCTTTTACACTTCAATCATGCTTTTGTTGTTTCCCAAAATCCAAAAAAAATACCCAAAAGAGATTTTACTTTGTATTTAGCCTTTAGGTACATAGCAATTTTGAATAAAAAATGGTTTTTATTTGCAAAGCGAACTTAAACACAAGCTAATAACTAGTGGTACACAAAGCTCCGTAGAGAACGACCCTGGGGTTGCACCCTATAGTGCAATCCTTGGAAATCACAAATCTTTTGATCCGTTTCATTGCATTTGAACAACAAGGTTTTATCATCTGTGCCAAAGAAAAGTCTGTTGGGGATCAGTAGTTTTGAGTTTTTCTGTTTTCTTTTCATGTGTTTCATCTCTGTGATGTTTCACTGCGACAATATATAATTTTCGCTGTGGCCAATTTCGTGAGCTGACAAGTTTTTCCTCTCGGGAAGTGTTCACAGCGACAAACTTTGTTTTTCACTGAGACTTTTCACATTCTTAGGTTATTCATCGCGACCAAACTTTGATTGCGCAGTGGCAAAACTCTCATCTTTTCGTCTCCCCGCTAGATTTCTTTCTTCAAATTGTTAACCATTTCATTTGTCTTTATCGTCCACACCGTCCTTTCTCTGCTCTCCATTTCATTTCTACGTCACCGTTGCTTTCTCCACCGCATTGCGCCTCATTTTCGGTGTTACGTCCGCCCTGTTCATCATAGTAAGTGATTGTTACCTTTCCTTTCTCTATTTTACTACATTTTCATTCTTTATTCTATTTTTCTGTCGCTATCACTAAGTTTCAAACTTCTGTGATTTTCTTCGTTGTGACAAATTTTATATTTCACTGCGACTAACCCTAATTTTCGTCGTGACCAACTGCAGTGAACAACAAATTTTCTTAGTGTTTAGGCTAGTTTGTGTTTGACTTTTATTTCTTTATTTTTTATTCTTGGTGTTAACCATCAACCATGCCTAGGACTAAGACCCCAAATGTTGTAGACCCCCATGTTCATGACCCTATGCCTTTTACCATCTTTTGGGGATATCTTAGAGCTGACCGAAAAGCGCCCTTTGGTTAAGGAGCGTTCTTTTCCATTGACCTCTACCATCCACCCTTTTGTCTGCCAAATGACTGAGTCTGGCCTTACCGGCATAATACGCGAGCGTACCCAAGGAAACCTCACCTTCATTCACCACTTCTACGCCATCTACCGCCACCAGTCCGTACTTTTCATCAATTATTGAGGAGTTAAACTAGCTCACTCGATAAATCGAAGCACCACAAGTCAACACTTCTCTTTACCTATCTGTGAGCAAAACAATTACCCCATTCTTATAAGTATAACTTCCCTGAGGATCAGATTGTTGAGACTCTATGCTTACCTGGAATGGGTTGGCATGTCCCTCGTAGGTCAGAAATATACATTCACCATTCTGAGTGCCACCTTGAAACTAAACCTTTTATCCACCTAGTCTACAGTAACATACTCCTGACCAGCCACCTTAAGAACCTGACGAAGAAACAGGATCTCTACATCTACATGCTGATGCAGGTGATTGGTTTTGACATTTCCACCCTCATCTATTCAAACCTTCGTGATGCCGTTCTCACCTCCAAAACCACAAAGGCCATTATCTTTCCCCACCTCATCTCAGAAATGTTCACTGAGGTGAAGGTCCCAGATCATCTCGAAGACTGCCCATTCGCTCCCGCCCCTACTTTCACCTCTGAGCGGATCCATCAAGTTCTAGCTCCTCAGCCTAAGCCATTCATAAATATTGATGACCTAGTGGCTGACGACCAGGAGGCCCCGGTACCCTAGGCACCCGATGTCTACATATCACCACCAGTCCCAGCTACTCTAGAGGACCTGGCTGCTAAGTTCCAACAGTTCAGGATCACAGTTCTTTAGTAGCTTGAGCGGGATCGAAGGTATCGATGGAGGATGGATGCCTTGATTGCAGAGAGCTTACATTTTCAGCTACCTCTAAAGGAGGATGATTTCGGCGGTGCTGGACCTTCCGAGGCCAGTCCTTCTGGAGTAGGCGGAGCGGCAGAGGGGGTTGATGAGGAGGAGCCTGATGCTGATGTAGATTCTAAGGGCGACTCAGCGATGGATGGCTAGGATAGGACTGTTTTATTTATTTTGAATGCGTATATAGTTGTGAACTACTTGGATTTTCTGGATTTTGTTTTACAATTGTATATATTTATACGTTCCTCTGTTGTTTTCCATATTCCGTTGCATTTATGCATGATTGTCCAGTATTGCTTGCGAATTCCACGCTTTCTCTTGTTTTAAATCTTTCCCTTTAATCATTGAGTCCAATGATTGAAATAAGTGTGGGGGGAGATTTAAGATTTAAAGTTTTCCAAGCTTTACCTTGAATTTTAAAATGCAAAAGGAATTTTTGAAGGTTAAATGTTGGGCATTTTGTTTTTAAACTTTGGAAATTTTTAGGTTTCTTAAAATTTTTGTAAAGAAAATTGATTTACAAGAGGTTTTAAACTGCATTTTTACTCTCAGACCACTTTCGTCGCAACTAAATTGTTTGTTCACCGTGGCGAAAGTCATTCAAAATAACGTAACTCACCTCTCGGGTGTGTTTCATTGTGACCATCTTATGGTTACGCCGCGGCGAAACCACTTGCACACAGAACCCATCCTCTCATGTGTGGTTCGCTGTGACCAACTTTGTTGTTAGCCGTGGCGAACTCTTCAGTGCAAATTAAAAAAAAGAGTTTTGAATTTCAAAATAAAAGGTTCCTTTATTCTTTATACCTTTAATACTCCTGGAAATACGTCATGTACCTTGATTTTCACAGATAGTGCAATTGGAAATTGATTCACAATTTTAAAGGATAAAAGTTTTTGGTTAATTGTGTTTTCAAGTTATTAGCAAAAGAACAGAGTTGATGCAATTTTAAATTGACTCTTTGCATTTTTAATTCCTGAGACTGTCTAATTGAGACGTTAGCCTTGTTGTGAGGATAATTGGGCCTAACTTCATTTGATTAGAGTGGGTCTGTCTTGATTTTTAATCTCTCTAGAACTTGTCTTGATTCTTAATCAAAGCTTTATGATCCAATATTATGTGAAAATGATAGAGGCATTCATTTTAAAACCCTTTCATTTTTCCAAACACAAACCCAACATAAATTTAACCGTTGCCACCCCTTTAAGCCAATTATTCTTGGAAACCAGCATTGGAAAACTATATCTTTATGAGAAAGCATAATGTTGGCTAATTTGCTCTCTACTTTAAAAAAAGAAGAAGAAGAAGAAAGAAGAAATAAAAAGAAGAAGAAAGAAGAAATAAATATTTCATATATTTGAATGCATATTTCTCTAAACTCTTACAAAGGCATTGACATGTTTAGTTTTCTACCATGCTGTGTATTCAAGAACTTATTTCATAACTCCATTTCATTATCTTGAACCTCCATTATCCATTTAACCACAAAGTCCTCTGGATTTACACGGTATTGATCTTGTGGTGGAGAGGTAGAATAACTACAAGCTTATGGTAGAGATTTAATTAAGCAGACCATGAGTGAAATTGTCCTTGCTAAGTGAGCTGAGAGAGAAACCCTTTTCCTTTTGAGAGGAAGTCTCTTTTATTCAGTCTTTTGAATTGAACTATCAGAAATCCATTTATTATTATCTCTGCTTTGATTCTTGTTAATTCCTTGACAAATGCTTTTACTAAATTCTATAGTCATGTATTCATATGGATAGATTCTGAATGCATTGATCATTTTAAAGGTTTTTGAAAAGCTTTGTTCAGGAGTACAAAGGTTTAAGTTGTTAGAGTTGGATTTGACAAAGAGGGGGTGAATTGGTCACTTTTAAAAATAAAACAGAAATCAAAATAATTAAACAAAGTTACTGAGAAGGATGAAGAGAAAGCTGAACACAAGCAACTTATCCTGGTTCGGTCCACTTGACCTGTGTCCAGTCCTCAGAGCACCTCTGAGATTTCTAATCCACTATCCAATCAATAATCAAGGCTCACAAGCCTTTACAATGGAGAATCTCACTCCCCCTTACAACATGTAGTAAAACAAAGTCTTACACTCTGTTTTCTGTCACAATTTCAACCAAATTGATTCAAGGTCCCAACCTTGAATATCTCACAGATTTACAATGAAGTTGAGTAAAATAAACTCTCTTGGAAGAGTAGATAGAAAATTACTGAAGCTCACTAGAGTAATGAATGCAACAACAGAAGGTATATGTCAAGAGTTATGGCGTATTAAATTCTTTTTCTCTGTCTTTGTTTATCTTCAATGCTTCTTCATTTATAGCAGTGACTGAAATCAATATCCATTACTCTGAGCTTAAATAGCCGTTAGAGTGAAGATTGTGTCTATTACTTAGAATAGCTGTCATTCATTGATTCTGCCATTAATGCATTGAATGTTGTTCAACTGTCGATGGTGTGAATCATAAGTGCTTGGCTTCAGGCGTCCTAGGCTGTTTAATGAAAGAACTGAGAAGTATTTATTAGAGCAGGTAATGTTAAAAAATTCTAGACATGAAAGAGGAATGTTTCGTAAAAGTCTAGGCTTAGCTGTCAAAGCAGTACTGTGTGAGATAAAGTAGCACTCGAGTTTCATTTAACAATACTCGAGTGATGAGCAATGAAAGCAAGTGAGAATTTGAATTTTTGGAACTTTACTCGAGTTTTAGATTCAATACTCGAGTTTGTAAAACACTTTTTGAAGTTACTTGAGTGTTTGTTTGAAGTGTTGAAGAAGTTTTGAAATTTAAATAAATACTCGAGTGTTGTAAATGAGTACTCGAGTATTGGAAACACTTTCATCTGCTATTCGAGTGTTTAGCAAAAAGTTTGAAGTAAAATATTTTGAAATAGATCAATACTCGAGTGTTTAGAACATAATACTCGAGTGTTGTTACTTCTTTTACCATTAATCGAGTTCCCAAATGGAAGTGTTGTGTTTGTTTGAAAAGAAAGCCCGATACTCGAGTATTAGAAATCAATACTCGAGTATTGACAACACTTTCATTATAAAACTCGAGTGTTTCTGCTTCAAGTGTTGCGCCATGTTTTGAAAAGAGAGCTCGATACTCGAGTGTTGTAAACTAATACTTGAGTGTTGACAACACTTTCATTAAAACTCGAGTATTCTGCTTCAAGTGATGTGCTGAGGTTTAAAGACAGAACTCTATACTCGAGTATTACAACACAATACTCGAGTGATGCCAATACTTCAACTTCAATACTCGAGTTTCACTTGAAAGTATTCAGTTATAAACCATTTTCAGATCCAATGCTCAAGTGTTTCAAAAACATCACTCGAGTATTAATAATACTTCAACCTTATACTCGAGTTTTCACTGAGAGTATTGAAACACAGAATCATTTGTACTCACAATACTCGAGTGCCTGTATTCATTATTCGAGTATTCTTAACACTTTCAAAAGTAACTCGAGTGTTGTCTAAAAGTATTGATTTTTAACATACTAAAACGCCACAATACTCGAGTTTTAAAACATAATACTCGAGTATTCCCAATACTTTTATACAAACTTGATTACTGAGATGCAGAACTCGAGTGCTTCATTATAAACACTTAGTAATAGCAAATTGAGCTTCATAATTCCTGAAATCATTTTGTTATCATCAAAATATGGAATCACCATAAGTGTGTGGGAATTTGATTGAGCTTTATTTCTATAGCATTCTTGCTTGAATTTCCAAAGCATTTAATGCATTTTTGGCCCAACCGTGACCCTTCTTGAGCTTAATTTGAAAACTATAGTTGTTGATTGTGATTAGCTTGATTTTGGGTGCATTTTCCATGAAAAATGACACATTTGCACTTAATTATAATCATGAGCAAGTGATACTTCAAATGTTTGCTATTCGATTTCAGGAAATCTAGCTAATGACAAGTGGAGACATCTCTGGAACAGTTCGTCGTGGCCAAAGATCAAGCCAGCGAGCAAGAACTCTAGGGAGAGGTTCGCCGTGATGAAACCTCAAGTTCGCCGCGACGAATATCGCGCATCAGCACCAGGTGATGAAGATGACTTGAAATTAAAGTATCGAAAAGGGGAGTAGTAGTTTTAATCTGTATTTATGTTATAGATTGCATAGTTTCTGAGTTAGGACTTGCGATCTGTACTTAAATACTTGGTCTCAGTCGAGCCAAACTTGAATTAATTGTGTATTGATTTTGCTTTGTGTTTGACTGAGTAGAGTGAAGTCTCATTTCTACTTATTCAATGAGATATTTATTGCTCTCTTTTATCTTCCTAGTTGTGCTTGATATTTGAGACAATATTGCATTGAGTTGGACTTTTCACTTGACAATTTCTTTATACACACTGAGTGTTTTTAAAATGTTTCATGGAATGGAGTTCATTGCAGGAATTTCTGACCCAGCGAGTTGTTGGGGTTTTTCATTATGAAACTTAGTGCGAATTCTATTTCCCTCATGTTTTTGTGAACTATGATAGCCTAAACATTTCCAAGAGGAAAACCATCACTTAACACTTTTTGCACTTCAATTCCTATTTTCATTGCATTCCCAAAACCAAAAATACTAAAAAGAAATTTTGTTTTGTAATTAGCTTTAGTTATATGCAATTTTGAATCAAACACGGTTTTTAACTCCAAAGTAAACGTAATCACAAGCTAACTGACTAGTGGTG
>JANTPZ010139422.1:0-26552 GCA_025593235.1 Vachellia pachyceras | reverse complement strand
AAACAAGCCCATCAACATACTTCAGAAGATGTAAACTAAAGAGTTCAAATTATGAAGCCCAAGTCATAAGAGTGTAATAGTAATTGTGTATTTATTATAACCAAAGCCCACACCACACAAGAATCTTACATATATACTACGAAAGAAATGCTGGGCATGGAGATGCTATGGAAACCCATGTCTAAAACCCAAATTGGCCTCCAAGTTGATCGATTCAATTCTATACTCCCTCCAGTCCATGCCCCTTTTTATTTCTCCATGAGTATCTGACACTACTTCCAACAATCTTGATTAGTCCGATCCGCAGGATTATAGACTCACAATGAGAGAGTTTCATAATATCCAAGTAATTACCGTGGCTGCATATCTAGGATTCCAACTCGAACACAATATTACCGCTTTAGCCGAGATTATCTACAGCTAATCAATTCAAGTGCTCTATGATACTTTGTACTCAAGAGAAGTATTTTTACAGTTTACAAGGTAAATATGCGAACGAAATACCTAAGCATGCACTATTTATCCCTTTTATAAGGAGCAATTATCCAAATTATATAAATCAAAATATATATTGGTTAATAAATATATAAGAGATGTATATTTTTCAGTTATACCTTATTCATGAACACGATGATTGGAAGAGGGTGAGTGGCAAAAATAATGATAGAAAATAAGTACGGAAGAGAGATGAGAGATATATGTAATAATTGGGATAAAAATGAAAAAAAATGTTTTAGATTTTCAGATAAACATAAATTATTGTTTATATTCAGTAACATCCTTACAAGTAAGAATATGTTGAACAAGTAGGGGAGGGGTACCGAAATATTTCGTCCTTGAAATTTGTTGGCGAAAAATGCAAAAACAAAAAAAAATCGTCCGTGAAATTAATAATGGACACTTGTCTAGGGTTGGTAAAACGGGCCAGCTCGCGGGTTGCGGGCTGGAAAACCCCAGCCCGTGGCCTGCCAACTTTTTTATTTTTTTAAAAAAAATTAAAAAATAAATTCTTTTTTCATTTTTTACCCCATTTTTTTCTATGAGATTGCATATTTATGTTATTCTCTTTCAAATTCTATGAATAAGTGTTCAATAATTTTTCTAAAAATAGAATTTAATATTACTTTTATCTTTATAAAAAATATTGGGATGAAAAAAGGTAAAAATATATAAGATATAATAATTAAAAAATTTTAAAAAAATATATAAAAGTGGGCTGGCGGGCTGCGGGCCAGCCCGCCAGAACCCGCGGGCTAGGCGGGGCGGGCTGGCGGGCCCAACCCGCATTACCACCCCTACACTTGTCCACTATTTTCTCTGCATATATCTTTGGCTTCTACGAAGAATCATCTGAGTACTCACATGTTTTTTTTGTTTGTTTTTATTCGAGACATCTCCTATAAATCTCCCTGTGCTTCCTTAAATCTTTCTACACCTCCATTATTGATTATTGACGAGAGAGAGGGAGGATAGTAAGGTCCTCTCACAAAAGTTCATAGGGGCTACGGTAGAAATATGACATTTAGTGGTTTAATTTTAATTTTGAATCAGTATATTTCAGGGGCATTTTTGTGCCATTTCCTCCAAAGAAATGTGTTATTTTAAACACAGTCAAAGATTAGAAACAACCTCTACCATTCTTAAGTAGAGTTGGGAGTCAGGGACGACCCTTCATATATAGGCTCAGACCTAAACGGATAGGCTTGGCCCGCGGGCGAGTGGCCCATTTAACTTTTTCTTCTTCTTTTTCTTTTTTAAAAAATACAACAACAATTTTAATGTAAACACAATTTCCTTACTCGTAAATATTGAAAATCATATATAATTATCTAAACTATGTTGATAATAATAAATATTAAAAGTCTTAAAGTTAAGTTCACAGGAATAGCTATGCAGTCAAGTTTGGGTTGGAATGTTGAAAGAATCATTAAGGAATTAGCTGCACCTAACGTGTATTATCAACCTTTGTGCATACAATATCCTGCTTTAAATGCTAATTTTGAACTTAAATCTAGACTAATTCATTTCCTGCCCAAGTTTCATGAAAATATCTGGTTTGTCTGGTGGAATGCTTATGATTGATCGAATTATGATTCTTTTTGACATATTGGGAGAGCAGTAGAAACCCCTATTATTTCAGATTTTTTTGGGGTACGCTCTCAATTGAATGAATTTTTGTGGTCGTGTGGCAAACACTATTTCCTAAGTATATAATTGGTGATATGTATATATATATATAAAGCATTTCCTTATACTACATGCATGTTGTGTCTGAAACTTTCCTCACATTAAATAATGCCATAAATATATTCACACGTATAGCATACACAAGCATATAATAATAAAAGACTTCACATTATGTAGCATAAAAAAACGTTCATATATTACTTGCTAAATGAAGTGATGGAGATCTTTTGGTTTTGATGTGTTTGGGGAGCTAGACTTGCTCAATGATGTTTATATCAAAATTTGCTTTTAACAACATAGGTCCTGATCTATCTTTTTTACCCCATAATTTATTTGATCTGTCATGTGTTTTAATAGTGGTGGTCATTATCATTACGATTCCGTGTCTTACACGAGATGCTTTTTAATAATTTAAGTATCGCATTTCGATAAATGATCTTGACGCTTTCGATTTTCCAGATGGTCAGTTTTCCAAATAAACAGTAAAACAAACAGAACCACATGTTATATGGTAAGTGTGAACCCAGCAAGCTGCCAAGTGCCAACAACTTTCTGTCCTCATGGTTCGGGTTCTGGTGACAACACGAGATTTTGAGTATCTTGAATACATAAAATGTCTTTGAAAAATCGCATTCAATTAAATTTGACAATATTCAAATCTAATTCAATCATATATTTATATAAAAAAAGTGTTCAATTAACTCAAAGCAAAGGCAACCAAAAAAACTCAGCAAAATCAAAGTAATTTACCACAGCTAAAAGTGTAACAAGAGCTAGATATATATACTTATAACATTAGTGTTTTCATTGAGAGGACAATGCTAGATCAAGTGGATTGCCTACAGAGTTCTAATTATTAGTACAAGGTTTTGGCATATGAAGAGGTCGAATGAGGAGCCACAGAGTGAAGTGCCACATGGAGTGTAGTTGCCGAGGATATCTGACTTCAAATAAAGGTGCATTGTTGCAACTCTCATTTCTTAGGTTTTGACATGAAATTAGTACGATATAGTTTTACATGAAATTTATAAAGATGGGATGGAGAAATAATGAGTCTTATTGGTGTTTGTAGAAATGTGATGCTTTTATATTTCCTTGATTTGATGATGCCTTTGAACATTTTAATTTATTTATGTGTGTATTTCTTACTATAGATCATATAATGCATTGTTTTAACAGCTTTGTTATAATTTTAAGAATATGAACGTGAGGCGTATCTGTATTGTAAAATTTTAAAAATAATTGTGTTGAACGCGTCTTATTGTGTAAGATGGATACTCACTATAATTTATTCAGATGGATTTAATGGTGTCCATGTGTAATACTTTATCCCAATAAAACTTCACAACGATTAATATCTTAATTTATAATTAATTACCACTTCTATCCGGTTCAGATTGCTTTGGCCTTTATGAGATACTCCCGCTAAGGAATATTGTCCAACCAATGAAAAAGGATGTGTTAACATGATTAAGTGTCAAGGATATTTGGACAAGACAAAGGCCAAACAAACTCATGCTTTTGCATGTTAATAAAGTAATAATAACGTACGCAAGGTTAAAGAGAAGTATTATTTCACTTCAAACTACTATCCCGTGATACATATGTAGTCACTAATCACTAATCAACACTCCAAGTGGGTCTGAAATTAATTATTATTATATTATATTAAGGATCACAGATTATATGTTAGACAATTTGCATTTGAATATCGGTATTGCACGTTTTTTTTATTTGCGTGGTTACCTTCAAATGTGCAGGAAAAATATATATATATATGACAGCACATTGGCACACCCTTTAATGATTCACCAAGATAATTAACCAGCAATACTTGAAACCTTTTAATTACTTTATATGGTAAGCACAAATAGACAATAAGAGATTCTTCTATAAGATCTTCCGGAAGGTAAATAAAGCACATGCTTTATTAATTATAATATCCTCTCTCTCATTTTCATATGATATAGCACTTTCAATTAACTCATCCAAAATAATGCCATGTTTAGTAGTATAGAATTGGTTTTGATGAAAATGGAGATGGAGGTAAAAATATATATGAATATGAGTTTTAAAATTATGTTTAGTATGCCATGAAAATAAAATTTAACTAATTTATCAAATCCGTCTTAAATTAATAAAATTTTTTATATCTACCCCAAGTAATGTGATTTTGAAAGAGAGAAAAACACAAGCAATCACATCAAAATATTAATTGTACAGATAAAATTGATAAATAATCATTAATAACTCTCCAAACATTGCAGAATCTTGTGCGAAGCTTTCCTACATCAAAAGCAAAGGGAATAAAACTGAGTGGAATGTCCGGGAATTTAGTTACTTTTAAGCAAGATGAGGTGCCCAAATTTTGCAGATAAAATGTTCCATTTTGAAAAGTTATATTTGATCTAACGTGAAAATGATTTTTAATTAAAGTTGACTTAATAGTACAAAATATTAGATTAGTGTACGTAGAAAAAAAGAAAAAAAATCATGTTTTCATTCCAAACAAAGAAGGAAGGCAGGGTTCTCCCCAAAAAAAAAAATGGTATCTTCTAATAAAAACAATCATATTTAATACAATATTATGAACATACATATAAAGTTTACTCCCTGCTTTGAACCAAACAAGCCCTTGGTTCGGACAAGATCCAGAGGGAATTCAAACAGCCACTTCACATAGCGTATGTTGGATGCATGGGACCATAACCAGGTAGAGAAATATTACTGCATGCACTTTATTCATCGTACTTGCTACTCTGATTTGCTTTGTATATTACAAATCAACTTAAACCTAGCCATCGATCTTGGATCTAATGGAAAACACCAAATAACTCATAATGTGATGAGCCCCATGCTTAAATCTTGATTGGGAGATATGATCATATTTATTACCCATAATATCTCAATACTTAGTTAAGAAAAAGAGAATTAAACCTAACCGAACGCATCAATGGGATAAGGCCTAAATACAAGACTGAGGAGGCCCAGTTAAATACGCATGCTAAAGTTAATGCAGTGATTTGAAATACAGATTAAATTTCTAAATTTAGTCAGGTGTTGTTGTATACTTTTTCCTCCCTAACTATATATCATGCTTTTATTAAACGAAATATATATGTTAAATTTACGGTAATTTTATATAATTTAATTTGTTACATTTTAAAAGCACAGCCTACGTAAAATGACGCATTAATAAAAATGGACACAAAGTAACAGACGGAGCCTGTTTATTCATTACATTTGTCCGAGTACTTCAATTAAGAAACGAATCATCGTTTGCTGTAGCATTAAGTCCACCACAGGTAACAAGATTTTTCTTCTTCCTTTATTTTCCTAGGACAAAATGATGGATATGCGTGGTACGTATATGCTCACTTAGGGCTAAGTTCATACACTACGATAGGGCTCCTCACTTGGACTTTGCCATCATCCCAGATCAGAGAAGCAGACACTATTTCCACATTTATGCTTCCTTCAATCGTAACTGTGAACGCCTTCTTCTCCCACAGACGAGAACGACAGAACATCATGGCATCACTTGAATGGTTAACAGAGAAGAAGGGACAATCACTTTAGCCTTGTACACTGACTTAGCTTCTCCAACATTTGTCACTGTTCTATGAAACACATTGATGAAACGTTTTGATATGCTTGTCTTGAAAGCCAAAGATGGGAGATTGAGATCCTTCGCTGTTTCATTCTTAGTTTTCTTACAGTTGATATTATCACTATCAATGTTCCGCGGTGCTTTTATATTATAACCTTGTCCACACAGGAACCTCTCATAATCTGATTCACTAATATCATATACCAAACCAGGCGTCACTGCCTTAATGGGATTGATCTGTCCGGCACCATATGCAAATTCAGCTTCCGGGTTGAGCTCAGGACTCATGAGAGCAGCTACATTAATAGTATATGCTTGTTCATGAGAAACAGATCATGGAATAATAAAAACCAAGGCTTTAGCTAGGAATGAATTCAGCTACTTAAAGCCAAATTGATATAAATGAGTGGGTTAGTTCACCGAAAAAAAAAAATAAATGAGTGGGTTAATAATTGCCGTTTGGCCCGCGGGTTGGCGGGCCAGCCTGCTTTTTTTTTTTTAATTTTTTTAAAAAATAATACTTTTATAGCTTTAATAGGAAGATGATGATATTTCAATGGCTTCAAATATTATTTTAAACCTTATTATTTCATCTTAAATGCATACTTACTTTGAAGATTGTTGATTATGTATTATGTTTTTGTATTATAAACATTGTTAATTATATTTTTCTTTCGAAAAATCAAATAGACTTGGTAAATTTTATGTAAATTTGTTGTATTATTCTTTTAAAAGAAAATTTCAATAAAATAATAATAAAAAAAAAGTGGCGGCTAGCGGGCTAGTCGGGCTCAGGCTGCCAAAATGGCAGCCTGTTTGGCCTGCGGGCTGGGTGGGCTGGCCCAGCACTAGTCATCAGGGCAGACTTTATTGCTGCTGGGGACCACTTGGGGTGAAACGATTTAACGTAGGCAGCTGCAGCAGAAGCGTGAGGGCAAGCCATGGAAGTTCCTGATATTATATTGAACTTTGATCTCCGCTTGTCTCCTTTAACAGATGAAAGAGGCGAAATGGGAGGCCATGCGGCTAGGATATCTGCTCCCGGAGCAGCTATATCAGGCTGCAAAGACATCAACAATAGAACAATCATTTCAATAACCATTTGCCCATGAAAATGAGTATAGCAGATGGAAAGTCAGAACTAGCTACTAGCTGTGATCCTACCTTGAGAATGTTGTGAGTAATCACGTTTGGACCCCTTGAAGAAAAGGAAGCTACATAGGGGGACAAAGAATTTTTGCCTTCATTGGTCTTGAAAATAACAGCAGTTGGATTGCTGCAGAAATTGGTAGTAGATCATATATAGAACAAAAGAGAATAATTAATCAACAATAACAAGGGAATCAAATATATGTGTGTGTGTGTGTGTGATGATACATACCTGATAGAATTCAAGTAAGAGTGAATGGGTGTGGCATCATTTAGAGTAAGCACGACGAGGGGTAGAGGAAAACCATAAAGAGATGCAACATCTTTTGGAGTAATGGTTGGAAACACAACCCCAACCGCCCCTGACAACCCCGCAGGACCACTCGAAAGGGCATTGCACAAATCAATTTTTCCTTTCACCATTGCTTCATCCAACGAGTTTTCAGAGCATAGCCTATCCAACAATCGCTAATTAGAATAACTTTCTAATGGTTCAATTATTTCATTTTTTTTTCAAAACGTATTTGTTGATGTAATAATCGTAACATAGTACTGACAGCATCAACAACAATAATACCTTGATGTGGAACTGTTAAATCCACCAGTGATATTGGGTGCATTTCCAGCGTAAATCAAGGGGTATGTCTATTTTTGGAGATCAAAGGTGTTCATTGACATTCCCTGCATGTAAAGTGGAGTATCTGATTAAGTTATAACCATTCTTCCCATTGATTTCTTAATTAGAACTAATTATGAAAAGAGTTAATGAAGAAAATGAGTAATGCATACCTCGAAAACCATGCCGTTTCCCAACTGAAGCTTGGTGGAGAACTTTCTATCAATAGTAGAAGCAGCCACATAAAGCGACCAGGGAGCAAAACTGGTCATGGTGAACAACTGAGGACCCAAGTTGTTGGCGGCCATTGAGGTTAAAATGCCATACTTCATTGCATGAAAAGCCCCGATAGAGAATACGTCCTCAAACAGGTCAGGGTGCACCACCGAACCAAGGGCAAGTGAAACAGAAAGTACGTCGACGCCATCGGAGATTGCTTCGTCGAATGCTTTGAGGATGTCGGCATCGTGACAACCTAAGGACCAACATGGTTTATAGACAGCTACACGAGCAGATGAGACTCCCCCTCTTGCGGTGCCCTTGCCTAGGCCGTACAGACTAGCCGAGTTAACTGAATTTCCCGCAGCCGTGGAAGCACAGTGAGTTCCATGGCCATCTGTATCCCTTGGCGATGCAATACCACCTTTGCTAGGAACCCCATGGCCTACATCATTGAACATTAAATCATATACATAAAACATTAAATCATCATTGAACATTCTAGCTAGGCATTGGATTTTCATACTCATCATGATTAATTTAATATATTTTTCAAATAATAATATATTTTAAATAAAAAAATTAAAGTGGGTGCAAACAGAGAAGCTTGCCGGTTTTCTTATTGGGAGGTCAATTTTTTTTTTATTTTATTATCTCTAACTTTTAATATAAGAATCAGTTAATTTTTTTTTGTTCGGAAAATTAATGAAACTAAATATCTTACTTCAAATTTTGTGTACGCAGTTTCATTTATCTCTGAAAAGAGTCAACGAAGCTCTTCTATTATTAAGGAAGGAGCGGAGATAGTAGTGTACGTTATTTAGTATTTTGAAGTGATATTTTGCCAGAGTGAAAATGTAACGATATATACTTATTGCAAGTGATGTTTTGACAAGAGCCCTTCCATTTTGTGGGTGGGGGGCCGAAACCTTGATCCTTGAAGCTGTCAGACTCCGGCCAAACTCCGTAATCGATAACTCCGATGATCATGTCGCTCTCTAAACTTGTTCTTTCCACTTGCTCTGGGAAGCCTATGAAGTCCCAGGACCTCGTTGTTTGGGGCTTGTGCCTTTTGCTTTCGAACATAGAGACTACACCATCCATTCCTGACATTTAAATTAAATCTGGCTTCAATATTTTGTCATTAATTACTCTCTGATATATATGTGTTTAGACCAAGAAACAAAAGTGTATGCAAACTTTACCGCCGATCTTTGGGCTTCCTCTTTTGTTAGCCTCACCGCAAACCCATTGAAGCTCTTCTTGTAGCTGTGGACCAAAGCTTCTGGTGCAAAGTTTCTGAAAGATAACCATTTGGGACACTCATTCTCTTCATTACTGAAACAGGAGGCAAAAGGGAGAGAATGGAAGAAAAGTATTTCTTATTCATTGATGAGCCTTTTCGTACATACTTATATATCAAGTGCTAGTTAACAGATTGCTAACTAAGCAAACTAAATTGTCTAACCAACTTTCTAACTTAATCTGTTACATAACAGCAGTGATGGACAGCTGTATATTACAATAATCAGAATTAATTATTTGATTTCTTTACATCTAATACCCCCCACAAGCTGGAGCATGGAGATCAATCATGCCAAGCTTGGAGACACAAGTGTGAAAAGGACCAAAGCCAAGGGGTTTTGTGAGTATGTCAGCGACCTGATGGGTAGTGTGGATAGGAAGCAGGCGAAGAAGACCAGCATGGACTTTTTCACGAGTGATGTGGCAATCCAATTCAATGTGTTTGGTACGCTCATGAAAAGTAGGGTTAGAAGCAATGTGAATGGCTGACTTGTTGTCACAGAAAACCACAGCTGGGAAATGATGAGGAATATGAGTATCAGCCAGCAAATACAAAAGCCATTGAAGTTCCCTGGTGACAGCAGCTAGGGCCCTATATTCTGCTTCAGATGATGAAGCAGAAAGGGTTGGTTGCTTTTTAGATCGCCAAGAGATGAGAGAGTGACCAAGATAGATGCAAAAGCCAGTGATTGAGCGCCAAGTATCCACACATCCTGCCCAATCAGAGTCACTAAAAGCACGAAGGCGAAGAGGAGAAGAGGCAGGGAAAAACAAACCTTTCCCGGGACAACTTTTGAGATATCTGAGGACTCTATATGCAGCCTGTAGGTGGGAGGTCCTGGGGGCAGAAAGGAATTGGCTGAGTTGAGAAACAGCAAATGACAGATCTGGACGTGTGGCTATCAGGTACAAAAGTCGACCAACAAGGCGTCTGTAACGTGAGCCATTAGGAAGCAAAGTACCAGAATCTTGAGATAATTTGGTGGTGCGATCAAGGGGAGTGGAGGCTGGCTTGGCAGCAAGAAATTCGCAGTCAGATAAAATGTCCAGGGCAAACTTGCGTTGACAGATGGACAGACCTTGTTTGGACCGTGCAATTTCAAAGCCCAAAAAATATTTGAGGGGACCAAGGTCTTTAATCTTGAATTGAGTATCCAAGAGAAGTTTCATACGTGTAATTTCAATCATGTCATTGCCAGTAAGAACTATATCATCGACATAAACTAGTAGTGCAGTAAAGGACTGATGCTCAAATCTGATGAAGAGGGAATAATCAGATAGAGATTGCTTGTATCCAGATGCAACAAGGGCAGAAGAAAGCTTAGCATGCCATTGGCGACTGGCCTGCTTTAAACCATAGAGTGATTTGTGAAGTTTACACACCAAATTAGTGGCAGAAGTGGAAAAACCAGGAGGTAAAGTCATATATACTTCTTCAGCAAGATCACCATGCAAAAACGCATTATTGACATCTAATTGCTCCAAAAACCAGTTTTTAGCTGTAGCTAAAGCCAAAAGAAAGCGAACAGTAGTGAGTTTGGCTACAAGGGAAAAGGTATCAAAATAGTCCACACCTTCAACCTGTGTATATCCCTTTGCAACCAAACGGGCCTTGCGTTTGTCAATGTCACCATTTTGTTTAAACTTTGTCTTAAACACCCATTTGCAACCAATGGGACGCTTACCAGCAGGCAACTCAACTAAAGACCAAGTATGATTTTGTTCCAAAGCTAGGATTTCAGCTTTCATAGCATCTTGCCACTCAGGATATTTAACAGCTTGGTTATATGAACGTGGTTCCAAGGGAATAGAAATTGATAAAATGAAACTTTTATGAGAGGGGGAAAGGTGGTCATAGGATAAAACAGAGGATAGAGGATACCTAGGGCCAAAATCTGACTTGATAGTGCTGGATTTAGCAGGGCCTGATTGGGCAGAAGATGAAGAGGAAGCTGAAGTCAAGAGAGCACAATGATAATCATGCAAATAGGTTGGAGGATGATGATGCCGAGAGGATTTTCGTACTGGAATTGGAGGAGGAGGGGAAGAAATAGAAGGCAAAGGGGGAGAAATGCAGTGACCAGAATTTGGAATAGATGAGGAAGGAAAAGGAAGAGGAGGGTCAACAAGATCAGTTTGTTGAGGTAAAGGTAAGGCTGAAGGAAGAGGAAGATTTGTTTGTTGAAGCAAGGGTAAGGCTGAAGAAGTAGGAGAAGTAGAGGGAGCAAAGGGAAAGATAGATTCATAAAATATGACATGTCTGCTGGAAAAAATTCTCCTAGTGTTAAGATCAAGAAGTACATATCCCTTTGTGCCAGACTTGAAACCTAGAAAGACACATTTGCAAGCTCTATGATCAAATTTTGTTCTATGAGAGCGAAGAGTGCTAGCAAAGCATAAAGAACCAAAGACACGCAATGAAGAGTAATCTGGAATGGTGTTAACGAGCAGTTCAAATGGGGATTTGTTGTTCAAGAGAGGGGAAGGTAATCGGTTAATGAGATGTATAGCATGAGAGATGGCATAAGACCAATAAACTTTTGGCAAATGACTGTGGAAAAGCAATGCACGTGCAGTGTTCAATATATGTTGATGCTTGCGTTCAACAATCCCATTTTGCTCAGGGGTTTCAACACATGAAGTTTGATGAAAAATGCCTTTGGAAGAATAAAAAATGGGCATGTGAAATTCAGGCCCATTGTCTGATCGAATGGCCTTGACAGAACTTTGAAATTGATTTTCAAGTTGGGTAATAAGATTTTGCATATGTGTACGAGCAGCAGATTTGGCATTAAGTAAGAAAATCCAAGTGAAACGAGTGTAATCATCCACAACAGTGAGAAAATAACGATGACCATGAATAGATGCTAAACTGTATGGGCCCCATATGTCAATATGTAAAAGTGCCAAAGGCTAAAGAGATTTAGTAAGGCTATGAGGAAATGGTAATCTTTTTTGCTTTGCAAAATGACAAGCATCACAATGTGACATATCAGTTTTACTAGTAAGAAAAGGAAATTGCTGAGCAAGACATTTGTAAACAGCAGGAGATACATGACCAAGACGAAAATGTCACAAATCAAATGGAGCAACAGAGGAAACAGTGTTTAAAACGAGAGAAGCTGAGGTACTTGCATGACTTCAGCTGTACCAATCATCTTCAATGTGGTCAGGTCCTGAATAAAACAAGCACGAGTCAAGAAAGTTACTGAACAAGAAATAGAGGAGGTAAGTTTGGAGACAGAGATGATATTGAAGTGAAATTAGGAATGTGGAGAACGTTTGTAAGTTAGATGGTGGAGGATAAACGCACAATGCCTATATGTGTGGCATTAGTAAGGGTACCATTAGGCAACTGAACAGGGAAGGGAGAAATCTCGTTGTAAGAAGAAAAACAAGACAAAGAGAAGCAAACGTGGTCAGTGGCGTCACTGTCTATAATCCATATATTTGGTTTGGAAATGCAATTCAAAATAACAGGAAAGGTACCTGAAGGTGGAGATTAAGTAACTTTAGCCTGAGAGTTACCAGTGAAAGTTAAGGTAGAAATGTGGGGGCTCTGAGTGACAGAAGCATTATTAAGCAGAGCAAGGAGTTTATCATACTGATCTGAGGTAAATTGCAGTGTTGGAGGCGCAACATTGGTAGCAGTAGGTGGCTCAGACGGAGATCTAACGGCCACAGAGTTATTCACAGTAGCAGGTGAATGTCTAAACTTGAAACCAGGAGGATAGCCATGTTTCTTATAGCATGTGTCAATGGTGTGCCTGGGCCTTTTGCAGTAGGTACAAAACTTATTGTTGTTATTTGATCCACCAACAGTTGTTTTCGAAGGCACATAGAAACTAGAGGAAGGGGGATTACCGGTAACACTTTTAGCAGCACAAATCTTAAGATCATAACCAACATTTAATTCTCGTTCTTGTTGAATTACAAGTGAAAAAACACGGTTGATAGGTGGTAAAGGAGACTGTAACATGATTTGAGATTTGACAGTGGCGAAGCGATCATTTAAGCCTTTCAAAAAATGAATAACAAAATCTTGCTCTTGATAATTGCGAGCATCACATGAGCAACTTGACAGAGGACGGTAATTCAGAAAGTCATCCCAAACAATTTTCAACTTAGTGAAATAATCAGAGACAGAGAGATCACCTTGACAAGTTTGAAACAACTCCTCCTGAAGTTCAGAGATGCGAAAAATGTTGCTCTGACAGAAACGGTCTCTAAGATCCTTCCAGACAGTGGCGGCGGTATCCAACTAGAGTATGCTCTGAGCTATTGGCGGTGAAAAAGATCTTGTGAGCCAAGAGAGAACAAGATTGTTGCATTGCCTCCATGGAATATAAAGAGGATCTGTACGAGAAGGAGCCGAGATCGTTCCGTCAATAAACTCAAGCTTGTTCTTCATTTCAAGTGCCATTACCATATCTCGAGCCCAGGTGCTATAATTGAGGCCATCAAGAGGAGGAGAAACCAAAATCAAAGCCGGATTCTCATTAGGATTAATATAATAACAGTGCGAGGGATCTTGACTGATCTCCTTTGCCGCCGACGACTAAGAGGATGCCTCTGTAGACATAAAAAAATCGTGGAAGGAAGGTAGTACAGTGATAGAGAGAAAGTAAAGGTGAAAGAGACAAATCGGGGGGAGAGACACAGCAGCACGAGCAACGATGCGGAACAGTGGAAGGAGTTATTGCTCTGATACCATGAAACAGGAGCCAAAAGGAGAGAATGGAAGAAAAGTTTCTTTCTTATTACATGATGAGCCTTTTCGTACATCCTTATATATCAAGTGCTAGTTAACAGATTGCTAACTAAGCAAACTAAATTGTCTAACCAACTTTCTAACTTAATCTGTTACATAATAGTAGTGATGGATAGCTGTATATTACAATAATCAGAATTAACTATTTGATTTCTTTACATCTAATATGTACCACTAATAAGCAACCTATACAATGAGAAAGATGATGATGGGAACACACCCCTTCACCTCCTTGCTCGTGCTGCTCCCGATCTGAGCCCCTACCATTCTCATTGTCTTCTGGAACCAAAATTGCCAAGAGTGGACACAATGGCGTGCAATAAATATGGCTAAACTGTCTTCGATGTTGCTGTTGCGCCTCCATATCCAGCTTATCAGGTAACAAGAAACAATATTTATCTCTTCACCAAGCATGGAAAAAGACCAGGCGGCCTGCCAGGGGCCTAGGCCTGGGCCTGCAAAAGGCTAGAACAGGCCAGGCTTTTACAAGCCCAAGCACAGGCCCAGGCCGAAAAAATGGCCTGTTATGGTAAACAGGCCAGGCTCAGGGCGGCTAAGTGGCCTGTTTTGCCTGGCAGGCCGGCCTGTTTATTTTCTTTTTTTTATTTTTATATTACATAAAACATATATACTTTTTATACTCAGCTAGGTCATAACTCATGAGGAGCTAAGGGTTCTCGGCTTGTCGCAGTCGCATTCGCAATCGCTACTTGTCTACTTCTGCAGCTCTGCTTCGAGTTTGAGATTTCGTGCCTCTCGTCGCCACTCACCCGTCGCTGAAGCTCGACCTTGGTCCTTCTCCGTCGCTAAGGGTTCTCGCAGTCGCATTCACCGCTGCTTCCACCTCTCTTTCGAGTTCGAGATTCCGTGCCTCTCATCGCCACTCGCCCGTCGCTGAAACTCGACCTTGGTCCTTCTCCGTCGCTGAAGTTCAGGTAAGCGGAAATCAGAAGGTCGACTATTGATTGCTATTTTAAAGAATGCTGCTTGTTTTAAGTTTTATTACCTTTCAATTTACAATACTAGTTCATGATCTCATTGCAGCCATTTCACAGCCAACCACAAAATCCGGGGACTGTTGCTACTGGGCCCCAACCACCTTCCATCCGTCCCAGAGTGCGAGCAAGAAGAGGCCAAGCCACTGATCCCCATAGTATTGCTGAATAGCTAAGGCACAAATATTGTTGTCAGCGCTCTAAGTTTTAGAACTTGATGCTTTCTCTTATGGAAATTTTCCTCATTAAATGCACAATTCCCTCTTGCTGAATATGGGACTCTGTGTGTGTGTGTGTGTCACTGTGTGACTGAAATGGGTAAGAAAATCAATAGCAAAGAGAAATTCACAAATTATTGAGTATTTTATGTGTAAAAGCTATTATCAAGTCCTTGCATTGTTCTGAATCGAGAATCAGTTTTTTTTCTTTAAGTTTAACTTCTATAGTTGCCCTTAAAAGTTCTATACATCTCTGTGCTACAAAGGATTCATGTTCTGTTTCTGTACTGGGTATAGTTGCGCCGTGAAAGAATTGCCGATAGAATGAAGGTATATAGATTCCTCAGTTGTATTTTTTATCCTGTTGTGGCGTGCCTCAGTTGTATTGATTCCTACGCATTCCTCAGTTGTATTGATTCCTACGCATTAAGTAGAGTGTGGTTGATAAGCCAAAATTTTCTCCTTTCTAGTAGACTGATTGTTTGGATTGAGCTATTCCTTTTAACTTTTTTACTATTACATTATCATAGTGATAAAACAAATTTTCCATGAGCTAGAGGATGTGGGAATGTGTTTCTTATAATTAATACTTAGTTGCAGATGTCCCTTTGTTTGAATCATTTCTATTCCCATAAGCAATTAATCGAAGAACTCTTATGTCTGTGTTTATTTGGGATTGGTATTGGACATGAGCTTTTCTTTTCTTGTTATTACTGAATGTCTAAGAGAAGACATTGGAGGATGCAAATTTTTTTTTATGGATCATGAGTAGCTTGGACATGTGTTTCTCTTTTTTACAATTTATTTTTTAAAAAAAATGGAGCAGGCCTGTTGACAGGCCACAGGCCAGGCCTCAAAAAGGCCCAGGCTCAGGCTGAAAATTTTGCATGTCATTAGGCCACAGGCCAGGCCATCCTTCCACCAAACAGGCCAGGCCTGTTTAGGGTGGAGCCTGGCCTGGCCTGTTTCCACCCCTACTCTTCACTAAAAATTAAAGAAAGCACACAATATATGAATTCATTCACTGGATTTATTTTGATATTTCAAACATTTGCATGCATGAATCTCCTGTTCCTAAGTACCATGGTATGAATTATATCGATTGTCACTGATAATAAAAGTAGTACTTATAATAGAGATTGATAAAATTAAATCAATCACAGTGTGCTATATAAGTTGTGTGTTGAAGTTATAGAGAACATTCATGCATTTAGTTTGTTCAATTCGATCTGAATTTTCAGCTATCACACTTTGAAAGGAGATCAAGCTTTTATAAGCAAAGCATTATATAAAAATATGTATTTATATATGATGAAACTACTATGGGATTTCATATTGTTTTAGCCAACATCTCAATACCTTTATTAATAGGTCTTGCACGAGTTTGGTTAGGTTTATTTCTGCGAAATTATGTGGATTGTATAGGAAATAGTGAATGCAACTTATTTATTCAGGTTTCGTATGCTGAATCTAGTTAACAACAAAAATGTCAAGACCTTATATGTTACTTGGTGCAGAGGAGAATATCGAAAGCTACTGGAGCAAGGTTAGGAGGACGAGTTCTGGATAAAAACCTTGGAGAGAAGAAACAAGAGAAGATCCATGATTTGGCTGTTAATGATTTAGCTAGAAAAGCATTAATGCTATCTGTAGTGGCGATTTTAATTGCAACGGTAATATTCACAGTAGGATTTACTTTGCCAGGGGGACTGATTCAAGACGGAGAACACAAGGGCTCTCCCATATTAAAGTATAATGCAGCTTTTATAATATTTGTTCTAACCGACTCGCTCTCATTTATTCTATCTACATCTGTTGTTCTAATCCTATTTTTGTCGGCATTTTTTCCAAAACGGGACGAGGGTGTGTACAGATCACAGCTTCATATATGTTGGAGTATAACCGTGTCCGCATTGTATTGCATGGTCATAGCATTTGGGGTGGGCATATAAGCTGTTCTGCTAGTGTTTCAAAAGGTTTTGGTATTGTCACACTTCTCATTGTTTTCACCTTTTTCTACATCGGTATGACAGTCTTGGGTATGGAACGAAGGGCTTATGAACAAGGCTTTCGTAATTATTACCGCTTAAGAGAGTAACAAATATTCAATTGTCCCAGACTCTGTGAGTTCTGGTCAATGAATCTGGTCAATGAAATTCTATTTATCATACTTAAATTCAATTATCTCATGTACACGGCCTGTGCCGAGATTGACAATAAATTAGTTCAATTTAGTTAATTAATGATCAATTTTTATCATATGAATTAAATTGCATTGCCATTTATAAATTTGCAACGGTTTAACAATTAAAAGTTGCTGCAAATAACAGCCAAAGATTTGAAAATATATGTCAATTTGTAACGGTTAAAAAACCGATATAAGTGGAGAGACTCTTCATATTTTTCAGCTGTTTTTTATTGCATAACAGTTACAAAATTCTGCTATTATTTTGGCAACGTCTTCTTGCCATTTGGGGCCAATTTGGCAACACATTTGTAGTGGTCTCCTGGATGCTACAATTTTGTAGCAGTTTGACTAATAACCGCTACAGATTATTAATTTAGTAGCATTTCTATAAACAGCTACAAATTCTACCTTTATGTAATGCAACAATTTTATCTATGTATCAAGATATCTAACAAGAAAATACAAAAAAATCAATCTTATTTATTTTGTACTTTTCGTTCAATGAGAAAATGGGTCAAATTCTACAAGATCAAACATGTGGGCCATGGTCCTTGCAATCGGATCATCGATATAATATAAAAAAAACTTCATATATTTGATATATTTTTCTTTAAATGACATCTCAATTTCATCGATGGTTTCATTAGATATTTTTAAACAAAGATAAAATTATTAGAGTGAATGCTCCTTTTAAAAGGGTGGAATCAAAATCTAGTGTCGAACAAGTAGGAGTAACTGTTGAGTTTTATGGTGGCAAAATCAATGGAGTAAGTTATTTACTAAGCATGGAATGTTTAAGATTATTAAGCTATTTCACCATAATTAAAGGAGCCAGTGACACATAAGCAAAATTAATGGTATTAATATCTGGTTTAAGTTCTTTTAAAACTATAGGGGCTAACAATTTTTGACAACGTAAATTTGAGGGATCAAAACTACAACTTTCAAACTCCATAGACAAAAACCTAAATCAAAGAAAGCTATAGGGATTAAAAGTAAGTTCAACAGTCCACGTAAGCATTGACTATATTCAGTCATTAGTCACGTCAGCAAAAATAACGGCGTCAGCGACACATCATCAATTTTAACGGCGTTAACCTCTTATTTATGTCCTTTTAAAACTATGGGAATTAACGATTTCAGACGGACTAAACTTCAGAAACCAAAAATAAAACTTTAAAACTACATGGACCAAAACCTAAATTGAGGAAAACTATAAGGATGTGGTTGATTCCTTTTAAGGTAGATATCTTTAAAAAAATCATAAAAAAGAATATATAACCATTTTTTATGTATAAGATATTAAAATGTCACTCATTTTCCAAGGAATCTGTTTTTCCAAACAAATAGAAGGTATTTTTACTGGTTCTAATGCATCATTGTTTGAGATATGATGTTGGAACTTATTTCTCCATCATAAAGGATGAAAAGAGCTTTGAGTAGAGCTTTGGATTTCTGCAATTCGAATTTTCTAGAATAAGTTATGATTTTTTTTTGAAGTTGATTATATATTTAGAAGTATTATGGGTGCTGATTGAGTATTGTATTATTATTATTAGGAGAAGAAGATAAATTGGAGGCTGAAGGATAGAGAAGAGTAATATGTTGAGAGCATGATAGGTGAGTGAATAGCTCCCATTATAGTTTTTTATAAATAATGTTTTACTATCTTCATATCTTGATATTTGTTATTTGTTACCATATTTTGAGTATGGTTTCATTAATAAAGGTTTATCGGAATTATTTGATTTTCTCATTTATATTATGAAGAGAAAGGTTTGAGAAACTGATTTACTGTTATTCATTCGGGCCCAATTTTGTTTGAATTGGATACTTAAATGTGGAAATCGAAAGAAATGCTTTTGACATTTTAACTCATGCATAGAGGAGATGAAAAGAAATGATATTTTCATGCTTTACGCATGCTTGAAAATGGTGTTGATATTTACTCTATGCATGCTTGAATGGTAGTTTTGATATATTATTTTGCAAACTTTCATGCGGGGATCCTTGTTACAAATTATTCCAAAATTAAAGATGGCTTGGAAGTTGATCCCATGCATGCTTGAAAATGTTTTTCAAAAGGACTAAATACAGAACGCTGGTTACTAATAGCAGTCCTGTTAGTCCTTGGTGCACCATGGTTAATCTCGAGCTTGCTTGATATTCGTTGGCATTGACTCACGCCTGTTATTAGTGGGGTTATCCCTATGCCTGTTCGTGGCCTCGAGCCGTACCTGTTGGTTGTTTACCCTCATGAACTGTGTTCACGCTTGTTTTCGTAGCCTCGAGCTGCGCCTGGTTATTTACCCTCGTGGACTGTGTGTCCACGCCTGATATTCCGTTCTGTTGATGTCATACGAAAATTGAGACTTGAATATTATTTTTAAATTGATTTTGGCAAATGAATGGTTTTGATACGCATTTTCAAATGTGACTTCTTTATACTCTGCAAAAACTGAGATCTATTGTTACAATATTTATTTTAGTTGAATGACTTAAATTATTTGCTTAAATTTAGATGATTATATAAATGGGAAGTTATTCACCAAAAATTTATTTTGACTTCAGATAGCCCAGTCAACCCGAGCATTGAAGAGCATCCTTGTTATTAAATATGTCAGCTAATTTTGTAGCTGCTGTTTGGCAAAGAAATTACGTTTATGCACTATTATTGAAGGTTAGATGCTCCACGTAGCCTATTGGTGAGATCCATGTGCATTTATCGTATTTTTTTATAATGCCAAATATGCCATTATATATATTCTAAATTATCGTGTTATTTAGCGATTGGGCAAATGATATGAATATATTTTTTAAAATGGAAGGCTTAAGGAATGTGAGATCTCTCATGTTCCGTGCCTGTCATCTCTAAATTTTAGGGCGTGACAGGTTAGCACAAGACTACCTTTTTTATTAAAGCAAGGAGGAACAATAGTTTCCCACTTGTTCTTTACAGATAACTTAATCCTATTTGTGGAAGCGAACCTTGAGCCAGCTAGTGTGATAAGAGCTAGCTTGGATGATTTTTGTGTAGCATCAAGAGAGAAGGTGAATAATGCAAAGTCAAGGGTTTTCTTGATACGGATCTAGGGTTAGATTAAAGAATTGATCAGCTAAAAACTTAAAAAAAACTTGTCTCTAGATCCTTAGTTATAGAAGACTCCACAAAAGTTGATTAAACTTTTGTGACCCAACCAATCAGTTAAAATCTTAGAAGAACTCATATAGATCTTTAACCATAAAAGGCTTCGCAAGAGTTGATCATTCCCTTATAGCCAAATAGGATATTTGATAGAATTACTCAACTATCAATATTATTTAAAAAAGTATCATTTTGTATTTAGTTATTTATTAGGAAGATTTAATCTATCTTTTTAGATATTTTGATTCATCTTAAGGATCTTTAAAATATATTAAATCAAAGTTATTGATATTAAATAATATCCTTGAGATCTCTAATTTGGAACTCATATATCTACAATAATATCTATATACATATACAATATACATGATATTGTATACAATATATAATATTATTATAAACTAAAAGTAAACTGGATCACGATTTTAATGTGTGTTGATTATTTTATATATTTGCATTTTATTTTATATATAGTATATTATTAATTGAATAATAATTTTTATACACTTACATAATTGTTAATTTCATAATTTTTATTTTTTAAAATATTATTTTTAATAAAAAATTTACAAATAAAATAAATATTAAATTTCTTGCCTTTAGCGGTGACACAAAAAGTCATATGAAAGTCCTACCTTTGGTGGCAACTCAAAAAAGTTGCTGCTGAAAGTCTGGGCTTCAGTAGCGATAAAAAAATTGCTACTAAAAGTCACCTTCAGCAGCAAGTGGAAAAGTCATCGTTGAAAGCTTTGCTTTCAATAGTAGCAGGAAACAATCGCATCCGAAAGTATGACTTTCAATGGCGACTCACAAAGTTGCGGTCAAAAGTAAGACTTTTCATGGTGACTTTTTTTGTCATCACTGAAAGTCATTTTTTTTGCAGTGAGTCTACTATATTACAGTAACATCCTTAGAGTCATCCCTTGTATATATTGTCCCTATTGTAAAGAGAGCAGGGTTTTGCTCTCCTGGAGGTTTACAATACTCTAGAAAATGTGTCTGCGACGTGAATGCATCAATACCCTTATAAGATGTGTTTTGTTCCCCTTCCCAACAGATGTGGGACTTCACATCCATCCTCATAGGGGTCCAACGTACTCACTGGTACACCAACCGAGGCCTGACTCTAATACCAAGTTGTAACCCCCAAGTAAACTAATCTCAAAATAAATACACAATTGATTGTAAATTCCTCAAGGTACTTGTAAACTCAAATCACAAAGCACCAATCACACTCAAATTAATCTACACAATAATGTAAATACAAACTCAATATATAAATTAATTAATTAACTTGATTATATACATTTAAAGTCTTGAAATAATTATTAAAAAATTGAACAATTGAATGAATCTCCCCAGGCGGCGGTTGTTTGATGTGTGTCTGCTCGAGAATGAAGAATTGAATAAATCTTGGCGCCCGCCTATGCTCTCCCAAGTAAATGGATGGGGATTTATAAATATAGAGGAGTGGCTATTAGGTTTTGGTGTTTTTGTTGCCACGTGTGCTTGTGGTCCCAGCCGAGCCACCACCACTAGAAAATCATGTTTTATCGAGAAAAATTAGCGACAACTTTGATATTCCTCTATAAATAGCCCAATTTGCGAGGAATTTAGCGATGAATAGTAAAGTCCTCTCTAATATCCAAATTAGCGAGGAAAATTAGCGACGACTTGGATATTCCTCTCTAAAACACCCAATTAGCGAGGAATTTAGCGACGACTTAGATATTCCTCTCTAAACGCCCAATTAGCGAGGAGTTTAGCGAGGAAAATTAGCGACAACTTTGATATTCCTCTTTAAATTACTCAATTAGCGAGAAATTTAGCGAAGAAAATTATATTTCTCTCTAATTTTTCAATTTAGTGACGAAATTTTTTAATGTAGCATTGAGTTATTCAAATTCATTTTTAGTATGAAATTTTGGAAGGATAAAAGAGTTAATATATTTTTTTTCCAATTTCACACTTGTATTGTTTAAATTTTGAAGGGTTTTCCCTCTTATTTTTTGTTCTAATTTTTTGAAATGTGTAAGTGTATATTTTGGAGGGAGATCACATTCCCTCTTTTTTTCCGTCGCTAATTCTGATTTTTCCGTCGCTAAACTTGATTTTTCCGTCACTAATTCCATCGCTAATTCTGATTTTTCTGGTAGTGCATAAGGGGATGAAGAATTGGAGGATATTGCGGCTTGCTTTTTGTGTGTGAGTGTGGATATCTGCTTCTGAATTCAGGAGGTGTGGAATGGATTAAGATGTTGAATGAATAAATCCCTCCAGTTGAGTAATGTGACGCCTCTCCTTTCTTTTAACCTAGCAATTGATAATAATAATAATATATATTATTATTATTATTATTGAAACAAACTAAAATTAAATAAAACTAAATAAATGGATTTCTAAGTTTGGTCCTTGGTTTGAATTTCAAACTCAGAATCTTAGATTTTCTAATTCAAATTCAAAATCAAGATTTACTAATTTGAATTTAGAATCTTCTAAGATTATATTGAAAGATATATTAATTCAAATTTATCTTTTGATCTCAATTTCTTCCACAAATACCTTCAATTGGCTTAAATTTCCATATAATAATCATTAATCATAATTAATGCAATTAAGCTCAATAAAAGCCAAAGAATATCATTAAAATCCCCTAAAAATACTGCAATTTCACTTAGTAAAATATAATTATTTCACCATGTCTTATGATAATATTCCATCTATCATTAGGAGGAGAATCACAGTAAAACAACTCCTGAAGCAATTTTTGTTGGTGTGAATTGTTGATACCTTGTTTTGATGAAAACAAAAATGAATGTTTAATGTGTTAAGAAGTCTTATGCAATTGGAAAATGTTGTTTGATATAGTTTTTTTAATGCTTTATGAGTATGCTCGAGCAAATTAGCAAAAGTATTGATAGTGTTCGAGCACTGGAACTCAATGCTCGAGCTTCAAGTTCTGAAAATGAAGTTATGAACAATGCTTTCAAGGAATACTTCAAGTATTGGCAGAAAGTATTGCCAATGCTCGAGCACTGGAATTCATTGCTCGAGCATCAGGCTTAAATGAAGAGGCATGAGAGTGCTATCAGTCAACACTTCAAGCATTGGCTAAAAGTATAGCCAATGCTCGAGCACTAGGACACAGTGCTCGAGTGTTGAGAGTTTTGTCAATATTGTTAGTCAATACTTCAAGCATTGGTTGGCAGCACAACTAATGCTCAAGCATTAGTAATGCAGTGCTCGAGTATCGAGTCTTTTCCTCCGTGCTATAAAGCAATACTCCAGCAAAGGTCTCCAGCAGAGCTAATGCTTGAGCACAATTTCACAGTGTTCGAGTATTGAGGATTTTTACATAGTACTGGGAGTGAATATTGCGAGCATTGACTGAAAGTATTACTAATGCTCGAGCACTAGTTTCTAATGCTCGAGCATCAAGTACAAAATTCTTCTGTTCACTTATGCTTTTTGAAAATGCTCCAGCACACCTTGCTAGCACTCATAATATTCAAGCATCACGACCTATCACTCGAGTATTGAGGCTTTTAACCATACTTCTTCTCAATACTTTCACAAGTGCTCGAGCAGTTTTAAGAAGCATTGTCAATACTCAAGCACTATGATTTAACACTCGAGTATTCAGATATTTTTCAAATACTTTCATCTGATACTCGAGCACTATGTTATTATGATCTAGCACTGCTTTCTTTGACAACTTTTACTCTGACACACTTCACCTACGCTCTACACAAACTTTCCTTATCTGTGTAACAACATTTTAAATGCTAACTGCTCTCTTAAATGTAGGAAGCTTGACTTATGGAATAATAAATAAAATACATGCTTTATCTCAGACACGGAGCTTTTAACGTTCATCTGCCAACTTCATCGCTCATTGTTCAAGCTGCATTAAATGATTCATTAATGGCGATGCAGATGGTTGGTGTTGAGAGTAACGGGTATTAATGAAGTCTAACGGACAATTCATTACTTCTCAACTATAAAAGCCCAAGCATTTAATACGGAGAGAGAGACGAATGCTGTGATAATCCAATGACATTTTATTATGTTCATTGTAAATCATTCATCTTTGCTCTCTGAGCTTCAGTATTAGTTATCCACTCTTTTGAGAGAGTTTTAGTAGCCAACACTTGTTGTAAACTTGTGAGTGACTCAAGGTTGGGGCCTTGAGCTTGTTGGGCTAAAGTTGAGTTGTAAAATAAAGTGTGTAAGACTCTGTTTCAGTGAAAAGTGTAAGGGGGAGTGATACTCCATTGTAAAGGCTTGTGGAGCCTTTAATTGTTGCAGATAGTGGATTGGAAATATCAGAGGTTCTCTAAGGATTGAACGTAGGTCAAGAGGACCAAACCAAGATAAATCTTCTGTGTCATCTTCTCTCTGTCTCTATTCACTCGGTGACATTGTTTTAATTCTGTACATTGTGATTTTAATTTTAAAAAGTGACCAATTCACCCCCTCTTGGTCAAATCCTGCACTAACATGAATAGCTTTCACAATTTGCATTTCAAGCAGGGTGGTGTCATTTCGTTAATGTCTAAATCAATTACCTCTGCCAGATCTCTTCAAAGTGCTTTGAGTCAATGCACCAAATAGTTTAAATCCATTAATGCCATTGGGGCCGTTGTCTTGTGGCTGAAATTCTTGCACTGCTTGCTGATCAGCCTTCAATTGTGTAGGCAGCTTGATCTTCACAAGAAGGTGTGTACACAGACTCACTTGAGGCGTATCACTTGGTAATGAGAAATGGAGGACATAATCATCTTTTACGATACGAAATTAATGAAGTTTCGGATTTAAGTTGTTTCAACTGGGATATAGAGCTTCAATATGCACCATGAGACACCATCAAATATGCTGATTACTTAGCAAAATGTGCGCAGCAAATAGATGCTACTTCGATGATCCTACCAGTTCCTCACCCTGGATGTATTGCTTATACAAGGGATGACCTCAATTATCCCTCAATTAGCAGTTTAGATGTTCTTGTTTTTCTCATCGTTTTGTAATTTACATGTATTTTTTTACAACTTTGTAATTAACATGTCTACTTGGCCTTTGTTGTGGAAAAAAAATAGTCTTTCTAGTATCCACTATCTATTGTTGCTCAACATCAACGTAAAGCGGAGTTTTATCGCCAGTATTTTAACCAAAATATGAGTTATCTTTCTTTTCTTGATATTTAAACATTGTCAAGGATATTTAAACGTCGATCCAAATATTAAAATTAGTTTCACAATTTAACATCATTAGTCCCATACCAACATAATTCATAATAGCATCTTGGCAAAAGTGACCATATTATTGATCTGTTTTCTTTTCTCTCTCCTTTTTGAAGTCTCACTACTACAAAACGTAGTTTTAACGCCCTTTTTTAGACCCTTTTAACGCCTTTTTTTCAGGGGTCGCATATCAGGGAGGTGTAGTAAGTTTCGACATTTAACGCCCTGTTAAAGAAAGGGGGCGCCGTAGGTCGACCTACAGCGCCCTTTTAGTTTTAATAAAGGGCACCGTATGTCGACCTATGGTGCCCTTTATTAAAACGAAAAGGGCGTCGTAGGTCGACCTACGGTGCCCTTTTAAATTAGGAAAGGGCGCCAAAATGTTTTGTTAAAAAAAATTGCTCCAGCAATTTGCATGTCGCCAATCATTATTCCCTATGCAACGTAACTAAAATCAAATTCAGCAACATAATATCACAAAATGAATGAGAAACATCCGGAACAAAAGCATCAAACAGATTATCAACAACCATACGAATTTACATATATATATGATATCAACTTGTTTCTCTAAACAAACTTTATATAAAAATGAAATTCACTGAGTAGGATATGTGTCGAGTAGAAATTTAAATAGTACATTCCGAATCATGTCAACGTCATCCGCTAAATAAGCATCCTCGTTATCAAAAATCTACAAATTGAACAATAATTAAACCAATTAGCACCTTCATACTTAGTGAATGAAATAATTTTAAATGCCATATTTGATAATATAGAAGAGTGATTACCTGCTCAAAATCTCCGGCAAATCCACTCTGTATAATGTTATACATATAAAGGATTATATAATAGCCGCACTCTTTAGACCCTAATTGTTGGGGGCACTGAAGATAAAAAACATATTGA
>JANTPZ010139420.1:0-10347 GCA_025593235.1 Vachellia pachyceras | reverse complement strand
GACTGCAGCTCCGCCTCCAAGTCCCCTACTCGACTGACGACTCCAGGTTGAAGCCTCTCCACCTTGCTCCAGTCGCTGTCTCGCACTCTCGCTGATCTGTTTCATATCACCGGTGAGTTACTCCTTGTTTTCAGCTTATCCACTCTCTCGGTTCCTGGTTGGTTGCTGTGATGCTTCGGGCTAGTGGATTGATGCTATCTTATGCATATCACCGACTTTTGAAAAATCGGTATTCTTACTCGTTGGGTTTCAATTTTGTTTCTTTATGAGTGTCTACTCTTATGTAATGAGGAATTTTCGCATCTATGGAGGCATCAGGCATGCAAGATTGGAACTTTATCCACGCTGGGGCTGGCTGTTTTGAATTGATCTTAGAAGTTGGAAGTTAGTGAGAACAAATGGCCTAAGGCAGCTGAGGACCTGAGGTTAGTTCAGACTTTTTTGATTTCATTGATATTTTACTTCTCACCTAAATGGAAAGTAGTATTGAATAACTATGTGCTTTGATTTCATTAATATTTTACTTCTGGCCTGAATGGAAAGTAGTAGGATCTGGAATTCTGGCTTATGGATGCCTGAACCTGATTGCCTCATTTTTTTTGGAAGGGGGGTATCACGGGTAGCCCGATACTCGTGACACTCGCACGGGTCTAAACGGGCTAGACCACGGGTACGAGGTGCCCCGTACCCGTGGTCTGCTAAACGGGCAGCTCCGCCCGCCCAATGCTCAGCCCTAATTGTGACAACCATGATGCTAAATTACATAAAATTATCGTATACTTAAAATTACTAATCTCTTTATCATTTAAAACTTAAATTAATAAACTTGCTTGAACTTTTAATTATAAGACGATAATTCCAAACTATCAATTTTATGCCCTAAGTTATCGATATAAAAGTAAAATCTCAGTGAAGTTAAATATAAAATTTTAAAGTTTAGAGAAGTTGCATATTAATCATATGAATTAAAAATAGGATTAATGGGAAAAAATAATCCGAAATTTTTTTATGAATGGGCACATGTCACACAGAATTTATCGACGAGTCATTTTTTACTTGGAAGTTTTAGAATGAGGTATTTTCGCTCATATCGTTAAAAATGTTAACTTTGATCGTTAGTTCCTCAATGGAAAAATTAATTAAATTTGATTGTCAATATCAACATTTTTAACATCTTGGGGAAAATACCCCATTTTAAAATTTTTGAATCCAAAATATCCTTCAATAACTTTCGTGTGACAAGTGCATATTCACAAAAATTTCTAAGTTATTATTACCTATTTACTTTTGAAAATGTCCATAACTAGAAACTCTTTAATATGTTATATTTAATTTCTATATCCAAGATCACACACCAATAATACAGTTTGATGAGTTTGTAAGGAATTTCTATATTTAATTTCTATATCCAAGATCACACACCAATAAAATGATGAGTTTAAATCTTATCACAGATACGTAAATACTCTATAAATTTTAAGATATATCATATTGCGATTGAGTCACTGAACTTAACCCATCTAAACATATTATTAAAAAAAGCAAAAGGATACCCGACTAGATGGAAAGAGAGGAGTGGCGGAGGGGCTGCGGCTTAATTGTAATCAAGTTTAGCGCATTTACTAAAATGCCCCTAAAAATGTATTTCCTCCACCATGCTCTTCAAGGTCAGAGCCCCGCGGACGGCAGCTTCTCTGGGCCCTCGAATGATTTTTTTTTTTTTAACCTTTCTAGCTTCTCCCTTGACCTTGAATGATATTCACCCATTGGTATTAATACAAAATAAAAACTGATGTGACAACCACTCTTGCTTCCTACCTCTCTGTTAAGTGCTGGTTGATTTTTTTTTGGAGAAATTAAAAAAATTAATTAAATTGGTTGATTTTCTTATGTTCCAAAAGTATCCTTACATAAAAGAATAGCTAAAATGCAAAGTGAAAATCAGTCTTATAGTTAAGAGAGTATTGATAAGAGTAGTTTAAAAAATGATTAAATATAAGAGATAAAGTGGATAAGATCTTATATTTAGCATCAAACCTAATTTTGAATTAGTTATTACAATAAAGACCAAAGGACAAGGCAGTACTAATTATTCCCAAACAATATTAAATAAATTTTGAAGGATACATTTTTCAATAAAAAGAAATTAGACATTTCCATATTTTGTTTAGATAAGGATTCTTCTTTGAACTTCGTCTTTACACTGCCAGGGGGAAATGCTTCGTCTTTGACAATTTAACGAAACCAAGTCATATGTTTTCTTCGGAGGCCATAATGAAGGATTCACATGGTCGCATACTATCGTCCATATGGATCTCCCATCATCTCCCACTGACCCCAAAAATGACCCATAACTCCCACATGCATTAAAAAGCCATATAAAGTCATAGATAAATAATGGGCATAAAAAATTGTATAAATGCTTGTGAAAATGAAATGAAATTGTATTTTACAGAGGCATGATTACCCAGTTAATCGCCCTCTGAAGTATTAAAGCAAGATGCTCCTTCAATTGATAGTCACCCTTTTGTCTTGGCTACCCAAAAGTGACTTCGTCAAAGGACATTATCAGCCACAAAGTACCTGGGTTGGAACTCGTGTAGATGAAGGTTAAGCGTAAGAACATTATCAAGCGAAAGTGACTTCATAAGCACATTATCAAAAGCTTAAGCTGATAAACAAATGTCCATCAATGGATTTTCAAATAATCTCTAACAGAAATGAAGAGAACAAATATAGATGATAAGAAATTCTCCTCAATATGCTAGAGACAGAGAGACGAACAACTATGTCCTTGTTGTATGTCATGCTTGTAAAGTCAAATGATGCTGTTCAGGATTCACAACTCGACAATAAAAACATTATAAAGCACAGGGTAACATGATCTGATGCCATATTCAACTAATTTATACTTGTACCTCTCAGGAAACTGGAAGACCATACCCACCTTTTCTGGTACCAATGGCTGGGGAGGTTGACTTGGCTTGCCATCACTGTCATTTTTTTGGATGTAAATGGAACCAGAGGTTGGTTTGGTTATTCCTGCCAGAAGCTAAATGAAGGAAAGGGGGCATGGGGGGAGTGTTAACAGATAACCAGAAAGATAAGTGATGTGAACTGCTGAGAACCCAGATGCATTAAAATCAAGGGACAATCTGACCTGCAGGAGAGTTTTTTTCCACTTCCACTCTGTCCAAAAATTAGGCCAAAACTGTCACAGTTGACACAAACAAGTTAGAATCTCTTGAGCCACTATACAAAATCTTCATTCCAGCTCCAGAAAAAGTAATATGCCCAGCATGTCACAAAATCTCGTGATGTTATTTTTAGAGAAGATGTGGTAGCTAGTAGCATATATCACGTTAGCTCAAACTGGTTGTCTAAAACTCACCCAACCCTCCCCTATCATGAATCTCAGCCTCATTTAAAATCCATGAAACTGTTTTTGGGGAATCATCAATTTGTCTGTATTAAAGGGGGGCAAAAGGAAAAATCCTAAGGAATCATGCATTATTGGGGAATCCAGTTCAGGTCAATAATGTCCTATCGTTGCCCCTTCGTCTTTTAAAATTAAGAACAAAGTTTGTTGTAAATATTTTTATTTCACAGGCTCACAGCAACACAGTGTATGTCAGCTTAGTGGTCCGGTTAACAGTAACATTGTCTATATCACCTATATATTAGTACTAAAACTTGGTCAGACTCTAGCATTTCCCCGGCCCTTTCTAGTCGCAATCGACTAGTCGAGTCATGAAGAACGTGTGCCTAGTACGTTGTCCAAACATACGATTAACAATATTTTTTACAAATCGAGATAATCTCCTTTACATATTTACCTCATAAATTGTAAAAGCACTTCTCTATCAATTTCTCACCTGGGGTCTGTTATAATGATCGGAGTATTCATGTATATCACAGCCACCAATAGCTTTTACAAAAAAAAACTCCTTATAAAATAAAGGGGAAAATGTCTAATGATAAATACAGGCAAATGCTCATCAATTGTTTGATCCACAACAACCAAGAAATTACAAGTATTGACTATAGAAAATGTCAAAAGCACTAGATGGAATGAAAATTATTAGATGCCAAATAGTGTGTCTGCAATGTGAACGAACGGCCGGCACTCTCAGAAAATTTCTGCGTATTTGTTCACTTGCTCAAACGAAGTTTCACCGTCCCTTAAAAGAACTTTACGAATCATTTTGAACTCTGATGGTTTATGGCTTGAAATTAATTAGTTTCATTTGCAGACAAATCAATAAAAAGACGATAGCAGGTAATGAGTTGCACTCTGATATCCTTCCATTGGGGTTATCATGTCAAGCAAAAGACTTTACTTACTTCCCTTAAAAAAATAAAACTATTTAACTCTGAATTCCAAATTTATACTTGATAGATCAATACAACAGTGGTCCGTACGGACATAAATTAAAAAAATAGAGGGATGGATCTGAAGTGGGGACGTGCCATCTGCTGGCATCGTTGAAGCGGGGTCAACGGCCTTTCGATGTCATGATCAAGTAGTTAACAAAAACACATGTTTTTTCTCATTCCATTCATTTTTTGTTATGTATATGCATGATTCTTAAAACTTGCAATCCTCTTATTAACTTATTTCTCGGCGTGTTTCCTGGAAATGTCTCGTCGATCACGTGGCGTGAGTGAGTGTATAAAAATAAAGGGAGAGGGACACTGGTTGAAGCGCAGATCAGATCTGAAACGAATGGGGAACCCGGGGAAGACAGTGTTGCTCACTTCCAATGGCGACGAGATTTCCAAGAGTATTGCTTTCCAATTAGCCAGACAGGGAAGCCGCTGTGTGTGTGTGTGTGTGTGTGTGTGCAGCCTCCATCGTCTTCTCCTCCTTCTTGTTGTTTCATTTTCTGGAAATTAACTGAAGGCTGATGTCTCTGTTCAGGCTGGTTTTGATGGGAGACGAGAGGTGCTTGAGGGGTGTTAGCAGCCACATAATGGGCGGTCTGAATGGCGGTGCGGCGGTTGATAAAGCATGCAACATTCTGGGGAATCTGGACGCTTTTGTAAACTGTTATTCTTACGAAGGTATGTATGCATTCGATCGTATCGTATGTACACTTAATGAAGGAGTATATATCTATCCATATATACATACGTAGGAAGTGAGAGTTGGGATGTGACATGGAACAGGGAAGACGCGGGAATGCTTAGATGTAGAAGAGCAGGAGATGAAGAAGACGATGAGGATCAATAGCATGGCAGCATGGTATTTGTTGAAAGCTGTCGGGAAGAAGATGAGAGACTTGAACAGAGGAGGTTCCATTATATTCATGACTTCCATCATCGGCGCAGAGAGAGGCCTTTATCCAGGAGCCGCACCATTTGCCTCCGCCATGGCCGCAGTCCAACAGTTGGTCAGGGTGAGCAACACGAACACGAACACCAACACCAACACCAACACCAACACCAACACAGCCCTCACTCTCTTACGCCTTCTTAATCGGCCCAACCAGAGAGGCCCACTTATACGGATAATGGGCTTTCCTAGTTGGGCTTGGTCTTATCCGAGGCCCATTCAGTGAAAGGCCCTGTACCGTGTGATGGGGTCCTTTAATCTAACTCCATTGTCGTGATGTACCAAAAAAAAAAACTCCATTGTCGTAACAGGTTTGACTGTGTTCAGTGGTATTGTTGGGTTTCAGGCGTCGGCCATGGAGATAGGGAAGTACGGGGTGAGGGTGAACGCAATAGCGCGTGGGGTGCACGTGGAGAATGAGTACCCAAAATGGGTGGGGAGGGAGAGGGCGGAGAAGTTGGTGAAGATGGCGGCGCCGGTTGGGAGGTGGCTGGACGTGAAGAGAGACCTGATCTCCACCGTCGTGTATCTCATGTCACATGATTATCGCTACATGACGGGAACCACCATATTCGTGGACGGAGCACAATCCTTAAGCAGGCCGAGGCTACGTTCCTTCATGTGACATTCATCCTTTTTGAAGTCAAACGTCTGGACTAATACAGTAATGTGGATGGATGCCCCGCCCAAGAATGAAATCCAAAGTCCTGGTAGCCCTGCTAAGTAGTGATTTAACGTAGATTCTACATCTTGAAACAGGGTCAATTCTGGAGCAGTTATGATAAGATTTGTAACATGAATACCCCTATGCTTTGCATGTGCCACTAATTCTGGGATTCCATTTCCTAGTACCATGGCCAAAATGAACTCTTGCTTCCATCATCTCCTCCAGAGTTATGTTCTAATATCTTGTTGTCATTTACCCCCAAACTTTATTTTTTTTAATAAAGGATGTGCTGATGACGTACAAGTTGCTGGGCTCCCACAAGTTGAAGATGCTAAGAGGATAATGGCGCAACTTCCGTGCCACTCCAAATCCCAAATGATTTGCTCACGGGGCCTCGCCTGATCATTTAACAAATGTTGCGCCCAGTCAAGGGAATAAATCATCTCCTCCCTCGTCAGTCAAACAAACCAATCGGTTTTCATGTATTAACTAACAATTTGTTTGATTCCCATTTCTAAAATTTAGGTTTGATTTTAAAATTTAGTTTTTACCTGATACCTAGATTTTATCCAAACACTCACATTTTTAAAAAAATGTATTTTGGATATAAAACCCCGGTTTGTAAACCTATGTTTTGAATAAATTATTTTCTTGTCAAATCACACTCTATCGCCTAATAAATTTTCTCATTTCTACTTTTTCTTTCTTTCTCTTTTATCTTTTATATCTACTTTTTTTCTTGAACTCCGTAAAAGTCAATAACTTTCCAAACACAATCTTTTATAACATACGTTTTGCCTTTGAATCTGTAAAAGCTATTATCCAAAATATATTCTTCAAAACCTAGGTTTCATCTCAAAATATGTAAAAGATGTTATGAAAAGGACCTTCAAACAATTCTATGAGCTTGTTTGGAAGCTATTTTGAAAATAGCTTTTACATATTTCGAGGTAGAACCTAAGTTTTGGAGAATAGATTTTGGGAAATAGCTTTTACAGATACTGAGACAAAACCTAGGTTTTGAAAAGTGATTTATGTTTGGGAAGTTATTAACTTCTACAGATTCCGAGGAAAAAAAGTTGGTATGAAAGATGAAGGAGAAAGATTGAAAAGTAAGGAATAGGAAAGAGAAGAAAGAAAAAGTTTGAAAGAGGAAAGAAAAAGGAAGGAAAAAAGTATGAAAAAGAAAGAGAACGATGAAAAAAAGTAGGAAAGAGAAAAGATGAAACCTATATTTTAAAATCTAGGTTTCAAACAGATGTTTTATAACTAAAATAACTTTTATAAAAAAAATTTATACTTGAACAAAATTTAAATTTTAAAGTCAGGTTTGAGGAAAAGAAGGCAAACAACTCTAAGAAAAATTGGGTTCACCCGATTATGCATGTTTTTGCTACCTCCTCGGTTTAGAGTGACTTACAAGCAAATCAAAGATTAAATTCTTTGAATGGTGTGATATCGTTAGCTCCATAATTTTTCAAACGGACACCGAGAGAGTGTAGGTGGAGGGTGACGAGGGGCATGACGTCAAGCTGCAACATGCCGTACGCCAGGCAGCGTGTGAAGCCGTGCACGTGGTCGCACCCGCATTCAAAACTTCACGATGAATTATATAAGAAATAAGTAATATATGACTAATGGGATGCATGTTGGTTAATTAAACATGAATAATATAATCAACGGTTCAACACCCGATGGAGCGCGGCACTCTGCAATTCTCATTTCATTCAAATCAAGCTCCCCATGGTCAATGTCTCTCAGAACACATTGCTTCTCTCTCTCTCTCATTCTCAAAGTCACGACAGACCACGTCACACTCTCCATTCTTTTTTTTCTTTAATCATTATTCAAATATAATGGTCCGGTTTGAGAACTGAAGGAGAAGTGCTCTTACATAAATCGAGACAAACATATGAAGGAGATTATCTCGTTTCACAAAAAAATACTGTTGAACGGATTTTTAGGCTCCCAACACGTTGTGAAACATGGTCTATTATTAATCAGTCATCCGCTTCACTCAAAAGCCATTAAGAACTTGTTTGAATGTGATTTTGAAAATAGCTTTTACAGATTTCGAGGTAAAACCTAGATTTTGGAAAATAGCTTTTACAGATTTCGAGACAAAACCTAAATTTTGAAAAGTGATTTATGTTTGTGAAGTTATTAGCTTTTACGGATTCTGAGGAAAAAAAGTGGGTAGGAAAGAGGAAAGAGAAAGAAAGAAAAAGTAGAAAAGAGAAAACCTAGGTTTCAAACTGAGGTTTTGTAACCAAAATAACTTTTGGGAAAAAAATTTGCTTGGACAAAACCTCGGTTTTGAGGTAAAACCTAGGTTTTGAAACCAAACCTAAATTCTAGAATTGGTTTCCAAACAAGCCCTAAGACGCCTTCTTCAAAATAATCACAGCAAATCTCGAAATTGCAGATTATCTTTCAAGTGATGCAACTTCTTACTCTTCATTCTGTTCGTGGGTAACAATTAATGTACTTGTACGAGAAACACGTTGAAATCACGTTGCATATAAATCGAGATAAAACATACCTCACGTATTTATCTTGACTTGTGTAAAATCAATCTCTTGTTGAATTCCTAAACACGCACAATATGTTCCTCCCATCCTATTAATAAATCCCTTCCAATATGCCGTACATGAATAGAGAAAATATCAAATCTCATTAATTCTGACTTACATTTAACAACTTTCCAACTTTATCTCTATTTAATATCAACTATAAAACACAGGAAAATTATCAACACATACATATACATATAATGAATGCAGGCTGAAATTGTCCATTCACATAAACTTTAATTAGATGACTTGTACATAAAACCAAATAAAACATTATGTCTCCTCCATGGAGATGTACCTAAGTTGAGATGTATCTCTACCATGTAGACATTATATCCCTACCTTATAATCCAATTACATCAAACCTATTTCTCAAATGCTGGGTTGGGTTCGAACTCTCTCTAAAAGGAGGTTGTTTGGCAAACAAAACCCCCCATGTATATTTATCTTGAATTGCATGAAATCATCTAAAAAAAGTAATCCAAATACCCACCAAATACAACAAGTGTGAATCATATATAACCAAAGCAATTAAATTAGCTACTAAATTAACCCGCATGACATGGCTTTGATGAGAACTTAATTTGCTGCTGAATTAAATGGTAGTGATCGATTCGCTGATCACTCATCACTTAGAAGATATGCTCAAGTTTTCAGATAACCGACCGTCCACTGAGGATGAAGGGATACCGGAGCGCTGTCCTTTCATGTTTGAAATCCCGCCACCACAAGTCAGAATTATAGACCTTAACCCGGCGTTAATCAAGATAATTAGGCAGATCTTACGTCACAGTAATTCGCAACGAGTATGATTACCATTGACTTTCTGGATCTATCTTGGCCGAATTAATCTTTAAATAGTAAGCACTCACATAAAAGTCAAATATTCCATCGTTTCGTCCAACACGTTTGATTACTAAGTTTCATCTTGAAGCTAACTAATTATATATATACTTTTCCATATCATAGAGTGCACAACTCTCCTTCCCTGAGAGCCAGTGAAGAAGATATCTTTCCTTGCATGTGATGGTATACCACAGATCCTTTTAACTCTGTACACTGTACGTGAAGGACGACTGGTTACTAGCTAGCCAGTTCCACCATTTTTAGTTTCCCTTTTCCTTTTGTATGAGAAAATGTTCCTGTTGTTGACGCTAAATACCACTACCGGCATTATTACTGCACATCACTGTTACTCGTATGAAAATATAACAGACGGGATTAATTCCACCTCCCTGTGACTCTATCCCTTGCCCTTCGTGCCAGTAATGTAATTAAAACGTCCGTACGACTATATATGTGTGCGTGTTTGTGTGCAATGCACTGTTTGGATTATGATTATGGCTGCGTTTGGTATTCCGTTAGGAATGCCGTTTTGGCTCCCAAAATCCATTCTCACGCAAGCCGAGACAAAATTCCTCTCACATAAAGTACTTCGGAATCTGTATCCATTTTCTCAACGGGTTTCCAAACGAAGCCTATATTGCTTGTTAAAGTAGATGAGGAATATATTTATAAGGAACAGTTTTTTGTGGTTGATTTGATGAAAATCAAATGGATTTGAAAGTTCGGTGGACAGATGCATGGACAGTGACGTGAGAATTGGTAGTAGTCAATTTTAACCCGCGTGTGCAATCGGATAAAGACGTGTTCGATACATGCATGCATCCAAGCTATTGCAGTCAAATCATCACATAAATGTTGCAAGCTAGCTAGGAATCTCACTCACGACTCGAAATTCCAATCAATTCATCGACGATATATATATATAT
>JANTPZ010139419.1:0-14394 GCA_025593235.1 Vachellia pachyceras | reverse complement strand
GAATGTTTTATAGATTCAAAGATTTGTAAACTCTTAACTAAATGTGGATGGATCTAATTTTGGGTTACTACAGCTATAGATTAAACAATGTATATTCATGGTGTCATTATAAGGTGTCTTTGTCAAAATATATTCCTCTGCCTTTCTCTTCTTTGTGCTTTGACGTCTCTATCTATTATTGGCATTTAACTACCAAGTTCATTTTGTAATCATCCAAGGCATTTTAATTTTTGCAGTCATGTTCCAGTGTTTTCCTCTTTGAATTAAACAGTAGGCAGTGGTGGATGAATTTAGAATGTTTTATAGATTCAAAGATTTGTAAACTCTTAACTAAATGTGGATGGATCTAATTTTGGGTTACTACAGCTATAGATTAAACAATGTATATTCATGGTGTCATTATAAGGTGTCTTTGTCAAAATATATTCCTCTGCCTTTCTCTTCTTTGTGCTTTGACGTCTCTATCTATTATTGGCATTTAACTACCAAGTTCATTTTGTAATCATCCAAGGCATTTTAATTTTTGCAGTCATGTTCCAGTGTTTTCCTCTTTGAATTAAACAGTAGGCAGTGGTGGATGAATTTAGAATGTTTTATAGATTCAAAGATTTGTAAACTCTTAACTAAATGTGGATGGATCTAATTTTGGGTTACTACAACTATGGATTAACAATGTATAAGGTTTGTTTGCCTCCCATAGGGATATCCAAATGTCGACCATTTTAGTTTTGCATGAAGCATCATTTTCTTTTCATTCCTTTTCTAACCTTTCCCTGTTGTTGTCAATCTAATTAAGCTCATCAGGTTGCTTTAGGATGGGAAACAAACCAGCTAAACAAGAAAGAGAAGATGTGATATTATTGAAAGTTGTCCCTCCTTTGGACCGAGCATATATGAAATGGCTTTCTAGAGATGTTGCGAGAATCCACGACTTTACTCCTCAACGTGTTCGTGCCGTGAAGCCCCCAGATCATTATGTTGAATACATGCAGTTGAATGGATGGTTGGACGTGAATTTAGATGATCCTGATCTTGCTCATTTATTCAGGTAGAGCGTTTGTGACCCCAATAGGAGCGTATTTGTGCTGTGCTTGTTGAAAAAAAGGTTTAAAATACCAAAAAGAAAACAGACAGCCAGGAATTACTGCTTCATTAAGATTTCCAGCGCTGAATAGCCAGTCAAGTTGCACAAATGTGACTGTTTTATGTATCAATGTTTAACTTCTGTGTCCCCTCTGTTAGAACTGCTTGTTTTCACTGCAATAATATGTTTGAACTAATTGCATCTAAAGAAGGCCTTGCAAATTAAAATATACCTTAGTTTCGATCTAGTGAAGAAGTCACATAAAATTGTTCAAGTCTTTGTAGTATATAGATGCCAATTTTCCTTCTTTTGGATGATTTTGCACCATGACAAATCAATCAATGCACTAAACCATATGATCTATAAATAACCTAATCTGTGTTCGTAAATAGGAATTTAAGATATCAGATATGCTTTATTATAAATTTTTTTTTCACAATTTTTTTCCAACAATCTTCTTGATTGATAGCTTAAATGTCTAGCGGAAAAAGTTCATCGAAATATGGCAACCCAATGTTTAAATCTTAGTTCAGAGAAGTGTCTATATTTATTGTATAATAGTGTGTTGAATAATATTGTTTGCAATAAGATGATATATGTAGTTAACAAAAAAAAAGCTTCACTATACACTTCGTTACTGTAATACAAACAAAATATAAAAAATGAATTTAGCAAATAATGTAATAATAATGTTATAGAATTTTAACCTTAACCATTCACTTTTTTATTCTAAAGGTGACGATAAGATGAGAAGAAAAGTAGGAGGAGAAAATGATTGGAACTTCAAAATACAAAACAATTTATTTTATTAATTTGATAATTAACTATATCAAATGTGTCTAAATACCCATCAACTGCAACTTATTGGCTTTTTCAGGAAACGATCCTCTCAGCAGCAGATTTTCTCAGTACCCTCGGTACATATCTAAATCCTATACGTTTAATATTGATTTGAGTCGTAATAGAGAGACACATCATCTAATGCTCACGTCACATCAGCATTCAAAACAGATCCTCTCAACAGCATATTCACCGTAAGATTTTCAATGGATTAAAGAATAAAGGTTTTATTGCTCACTAGACTTCACTTTTTCTTGGGAGTGTGAGAACCGACTGGCATCTAAGCGGGGATGAATTGGGTGCCAAGGAAAATATTTTTACATGAGAGAAAACTATGACTACGTATATAGAGTCTTTAAGAAGCCAATCAATTAAGTAATTCATGTTGGAAATATAAGAGATAAAGGAACAGAATATGCAAACCTTGATTACTGACATCTAGTCCACAAGTTCCACTTGAGATTTTCAATTCACTATCTTCTTGTGTAATTTGAGCACAAGAAAGGCCTCTACAATCCCATAAGTTTAGCCAGGCAAATTGTGAAGCCTTTAAAATCTTCTTTACTAAGATACTCCCCCTTGCACTAATGTAAAGTTAAAACCTTGATGATAAAGTATACAATCAATCGTCTCTCTTATAAGTGAAAGATAATCACTAAAGCACAATACAAATAATCTCTCTCTAATGGAAATTATGTAGAAACATGAAGCTAAGAGAGTCAAGATTTCAACATTTTGGAATTGATGGTGCAAGCTCTCTGTGTTTTAAGTGCTCTTGTATTTATAGTTGAAGTTGAGTGTTTCTCCGTTGAGTTTTTCCTTCTTCTATTCTTCTATTTAGAATACGACTGTTGGAAGTTTGCTGGAAATCAGCCGTTGGAAACTAGCTACTAGAAAGTTGCTTTATGGCCATTGAAGCTTAATACAAGATTAATCGAGCATACTTCATATAAATTTGATTACTAATGCTTAGGAATGGTTAGGACTAAGATAATCAAGATTTACATTGGTTTGGAAGAATTTAAGAAAAATCTGGTGCAATGAGTGCGATGTTCTTGTTGGGATTAGGACATACAAGCAACGGAATTTAAAATTTTATAATCCCAAATACGGATATGTCAAAGACGTTTAGATTGAGGAGATGAAGGCGTACCTTTTGCGTTTCGAGATTGTTCCTTCATTTGTGTCTGGATCTCTTCAAACTCCACAACCTTCCGCACTCTTGCTTCCGATCACGAGGAGCCGACGTTCTTTCAATCGTCTCCCTCTACCGGTATCCACGCGAACAGTCTCCAACAATAGCAGCATGCTAGCGCCTCTTTGTTTCACTCTCTCTTTCTAGGGTTTCGTGGCTCAAGAGCGAATTCAAATTCAGAATGGGATGCCTCTTCTGTTCACGAGCATTTATTTATAAAGCTCATAGAGTGCATCATAATCAAGGATTAATATTTTATTAATATTGAAAAATTCGAATTTTAATTTCAAAAGGATATTCTAGATCTAATATTGAAATTCCGATTTCAAAAGATATTCTAGATTTAATCTTGAATTTCGAATTTCAAATAAAAGATATTCTAGATCTAATCTTGAAATTCGAATTTCAAAAGATATTCTAGATCTAATATTGAAATTCAAAATTTGAAATTCAAATTTTTGCAATCTTAATTTGGATTAAATTGATCTGATCAAATCATATCCATTTAATTAATCCAAATAATGAACCATCAGATTTAATTTATCCTTATAAATTAAATTGATATTAGTTATTTAATTTATCAAATAAATTAAATTAATACACACAGATATTATTTATATAATATTATGCAATTTCAAATTTCAACATATATACATATATTTAAAATTCGAATAAACCCTAGAAATAAAACTTATGTTGGGCTATTCTTGCGTGAGACCCTGTAGGCTCATATAAAGTTGGCAGTAGGCTAATCTCACCATAAGCCCACAAGTCGCAAGCGGTCTCTAGCAAGACATTACGACTACCCAAATCATACGGGGATCGTTAACACAACGTAACCTTTTATGCAACCACATCACGTCCCTTTTATTACATGATATCTCGGTCAAGGATGAGGCATGGATGACGTCATCCTCCTATTCTCAACCATTACTTTCTTGATCCCTGAGTAGTCTGATTAAAGAAACGAAAAACCCCTTTTCGTTACAGTATGGCCATACATTTCTCAGACTCACTCATCGAGGGGCCCAGTAATATCTCTCAACTAATGTGAGGGACAAATCCCATCTTGATCACTCACATTCCTCCACATGAAAACCCCTAAGCCCGATCATAGCCTTTATCATCACCCGGTCAAAGGTGACTTTTGACTAGGTTAAAGCTTAGTGACTTTAATGTAGGAATCCATGATGATCTCAGGTCAAAGGGCATTGTGACATGATTACATATGAGATAAGCTAATGACTTAATCCATGTAGCTTTCTCATAGCGGGTCGGTCCAGCACCTTGTACTCTTACAAGTGCCTATGACTTTGACTTCTATCTCCATACCTTATCAAAGTCATACTGGTCTTACTTTATCTTTGTTCCCACATAGATAACTGACCAGGGACATTTAGGACAATATTCATAATTTGCCCATGAATGCAATTATCATAAACAAGCAAAGTTTATGATAATTAAATGGAGAAAATTCATTAAAATAAATAATGTGCGAAGTACAGTGATTGGCCCTAGGGCACAATTTCCAACAGTTCTGTTATTGGCTAAACTCCTTTATTCGAATGACACAGACTTGATTCGAATGAAAATCTGTATCACCTGTAAAGAAGTGACTGACGCCTGTGATCTTCATTTGAATGCCTGGAATATACTAAATATGTCATAAAGATGGAAGAGTTATTTAAATGAATGGACACCGTTTCAAATGAACTTTTGAAATGTTTAGTTTTGGAATTTTCTTATCTTCACTCAAATGTCTTAAACATAAAGATTTCATTCGAATGATCAAACTTCTATTCAAATGATATTTTGAAAACTTTGTTATATTCATGAACTTTATTCGAATATATCTTGAAGATAAGATTTCATTTGAATGATTATACTATTATTCCAATGATCTTTTAAAAACTTGTGAAATTCCTGATCTTCATTCGAATGTTTTGAAGATAAAAAATTCTTTTAAATGAAAAAAACTTTTATTTGAATGGGCTTTTGAAAACTTAGTTATAAATTCTTTGACTTCATTGAATGTCTTGAAGATAAAGATTTCATTCGTATGATAAAACTTTCATTCAAATGAGCTTTTAAAATTTAGTTATAAAAATTTTAGACTTCATTTAAATGTCTTGGAGATAAATATTTCATTCAAATGAAAAAACTTGTATAATAATGAATTTTTGAAAACTTAGTTGAGAAATTCTTAGGCTTCATTTGAATTTATTGAAGATAAATATTCAATCGAATGGCAAACCTTTTATTTGAATGGTTTTCTGAAAGCTCAGTTATGAAATCCTTTGACTTCATTCAAATACACTAAAGATGTTTATTCGAATTAGCTTATCTTCATTCAAATGAACTTTTAAATCAAATACAAATATTAACTTTAAATAGCTATTACTTCTTCATTTCAATTCCAAATTTGACAAATGACCTATTCTAGTATAGATCTTTAAGTAATACCTGTAATGCAGCAATAGTAAGATCTAAAGATGTTGTGGGGAAAGAGTTATGATCAAATAAATAACATCTACAATAATATTAGCATTTTTCTGTAATTGAAAATAAGGGCTAAATTGTAATACTCCTTACTTTACCTCTCTAGCTTCATATTATATAAATTATTGAACCACTTTAGGGCCTTACATAGCTCAAATTGACCAAATGAGTGAAATTGAAAATTTCTTCTCGAGTTACTATTTATTTGGTCAATTTTTCAAATTTCTTGTCCAATTTTGAAAATTCATAATTAATTCTAGGAAAATAAAAATTGAATAATTTCAATTTCTATATGAAGTTTGAAACATTCAATACAAGGGAAAAAATATTATTGGCTCAAAAATTGCCCAATTAATATAGTTTATTTCGTGAAAATGTATATTTATATGGTCATTTTTCAATTTTTCAGGTTTTTCTATTAACTTTGAAAATCATAACTTCTTGTACAAAAGTCCAAATTCAGTTATCTTGGACTCATTTTAAAGCTCACCATATGAACTATTTTGCTTGAAAATCTCAGCTCAATTAGACTTAGTTTGCTATTTTTCATTATAGCTCAAAGTTTAGGAACTTTTAAGGGTCTTGGAACCCCCTTCCTCAAAACTTTCTATTTCTTCAAAATTTGTAAAACCCTTTTTTTCATAGCTAACTCATCTCACATGATTATGCATGCATATTTAGATATATACACATCACCAAGTAGAGGTTTAGGATTTTACATAAAATCCAAAGCCCATTAAACATACATAAAGCAATAACATATAACTTGGCAAGCAACATGCAAATGCTTCCTCTATTCTTCACTCACTTTGCTTTTACCTTTGCTTGAGCTTGCACCTAAATGGTTAGTTGTGGAGAGTGAGATTTTTGGAATTCCCAATAGCAAAACACACAAACCCACAATAAAGATGCATGCCAACTCTTTATAAATGAGTGTAGAATTAAAGTAATATGAAATGTGTAAACTAAGTAATGATATGCATATGGCCCTAGCAATCAAAAGCACATTTTCATACACTCATCATCACAAATTTTCAACACTAGGTTATGCATAGTTCACAAATCATTTTCACTATAACATTACTTGAGGTTAAGAGTTTTGCTACCTTTGATTCTTAATATGTTCTTGACTCTGTATGCTTTCTTTCTCTCCCTTACAAGATTGATCTTTGATGGTTCACTTTCCTATACACAATATAATATCACAACCATCAATTCCAAGCCATTACCAAGCTATGAAAACCATGAAAACTCAACAAGGCTTCCTCTTGAACTTTTAAAATCCTAGAGCTTCAAAACTTGCTTAAATGATTTCCAATGCTTCCCAATACTTTTTCTCACTTCCATCCTACACAATTTTTCATTCTAAAGCTAATGGAAGCATCGAAATCATGAAAATCACATTCCTCCTACAACTTCTAGGGCTGACAAAAAATCAGAACTATTAAGGAGAATGTCATTTTTTGAAATTTTATCACATATAATGACATATTCTCGATTCTAAAACACTTCTTATAAACTTTTAGCTCAAAAACAACTCTTCCTTAACAAGTATAAAAGTGGACAGCACCTCCCCTTAATTTTCATGACTCCAAAAATTCATATAACCACCAAACCAAAACAATATTTTCACTAATCAACTCCTTATCATGCAAGGAGTGATTTACAACCAATCTTTTCCTCTAAATCCCTCTCTTTCTCATTTTCACTCTTCAAGAACCCTAACTTTCAGCACAAAAAAGAGGGCTCAATCCAAAATTCTAATCCATTAGAAGTGTAAAGGAGGTTGCAAGGATTAAGAAAATGTATAGGTTTGGGTAGTAAAGCTTCTTACCTTGATTTTTTGTGGAAATTTTCTCTTCTCTTGGAGCTTGAAGATGGTGTCTTCTTCTTCTCTCTTGGCTGGCAAAGTGCCATCCAAAATGGGGTGAAAGAGAAGGAATTTTGGTTTAATTAGTCTTCATAAAAAGAATGAATGGTGTAGATTAATTCTTGCAACCAAAGTCAAGATCCAAGGGTCCATAATTGTCCACCACACTTGACACTTACTTGGCTCTCATTGGTGCTCATAAAGTGGTGTAATTAGGGGTTAGAAATCTGTTTACTCAAATCGAAGAAGAGTGCCATCCAGTTACTTGATCTGGTTACAACTTATACAGGTAAAATAACTTTATTCCAATAAATTTTTCTACTTTTCTGGAGACCTTTTTATCTCTCTTTTAATCTCTAGATTTAACTAATTCAAGTGACAAAATAATCACTTCAATAATATCCCTGGAAATCTCAAGTTTCCACAGGGTTACTTTTACGCTGTCGAAATACCAATAAACGGCCTACCGACAAGTAACGGGATTTTAGGCCATCCAAACTTTCTAGAATTTTCACTAGCATTTTTATCCTTTTTCATTTCCTCAAATTGCTTCCCAGAATGCCTTTAATTAATTTCTAAAGAAAACCCAATTTTCCAGGGTTTTTAGGGTATTTTGCTTTCGATCCGAAAAATTACCTTTCTCGTATTATGAGAAATAACTTAATAAAATACTAGAAATTTCATACTATTTTTTCCTTGACTTGAACTTAGATGTTTGAGGCCTCTAGGTACTTTAAACAATTATTTTTGGCTAATTATAAATGCCAAAATTTTACTGATCTTCAAAATTCTCTAGAAAAAAATCTAGGCCGAATTTGAAAAATCTGGCATATCTCATTTTGAGCAGTTAATTTTTCTCTATCTTTTGGGCCTATGTAAAATTTTATGATATTTTGGTCAACTTTGACTTTGTCAAATGACCAAAATGCCCTTAGGCTTTTTCCTTATTTCCCAAGATGCCCTTACTTTCTCTTTCAAAATTCCATTCTTGCCCTGAATCTTGATGCTTAATACCCTTTGTGTCCTTAGCCTTTAGGTCTAATGACCTTCTTATCCTTAACTTTTATGTCTAATGATCTTCTTGTCCTTGGACTTTATGCCTAATAATATTCTTGTTCTTGGCCTTTACGTATAAGGAATTCGATGCCTTAGAACAAATTTGACCGTGATCTTTCTGGTCCATTAACTTCATCTTTTGTATACTTTCTATTTCTGGGCCTTAACTTAGCTCATAATTGCCTGTTTGGGCTTTATTTAAATTTTAGTAAAAGTATGGATATTACATAAACGAATAGCTACAGAAGAATTCAGGGTCTGGAGAGTGGAATGAAAGGGTAAAAAGGTTAATTTGGAAAAATAGTATAGTAAGGACCAAAATATCATTTTGGAAATTTAGGGAACCAAAGTGTTATTTTGGAATTGAGGACTGAAGCGCCATTTAGACTTTGGGGACCAAATTGCCATTTTTAATATTCAAGGGTATTTTGGTAAATTTGAAAAGGTAAAGGGCATTTGGTCAAAGTTTGACCAAAATATAAAAAAATTTTAGATAAAGAAAAATTCATTGACCAATAATTGAGGCTTGATTCAAGTTAAAATGATAAAAATAATCTTTACAAAAATTTCAAAAGTTATTTAATATTTGACTGATTAATTAATTTTCAGCAAAATATATTATTTAAACGTTAGGCCAAAGTTAAAAGGGAAAAGGAAAGAAGCTGCAAGATTAAGTGGATGGCTTCCAAACCTTGTGAAAAAACTTGTATATATTGGAGCACATTACCTTATGTTTGTATGTTCACTTTTGAATCACTGTATGCTAAACATCTACTATGACAAGTGGTTGATATGTACTGTATATAAGTGCTACGTATGTTAATTAATGATGCCATGATACAAAAGACATGAAAATGAAAGAATGGAGCATGTTAAAATTAAGAAAAGGGTCACCAGTGCAAAAATCTCTTTTTAGACCGCATGTAGAAACGGTTTAGATAAAACCAGTTTAAAAAGTGAGGCATCTACATGCGGTCTAAAATATTATTTTTTAGACCACATGTATTACATGAGGTCTAAAAAGTTACTTTTTTAAAAAATGGTTCCAGTTGAACAACCCCATCACTTTCTCCTTCATCCACATCAGATTACAAAATAACTTAATTAATCTTCAACACTAAATCATACGTCCAACTCGTATGAAATTAAAAATCCTACAGTCCAAAGTTGCTCATTTGAATAGAAACTAGAACTAAATAACAAATCTAACCAAAGGAGACAAATAAAACAGGAATACAACTAAGAAATTTAAACAAACCTTTAACATAGATACGACAATAAAAGCAAGAATTAAAAATAGGGAAACAAAAAGTTCAAGCTCACAAAGTTGATGCAAATCTGGAGTGCCCACGATGAAGTCAATGCATATTGGTGAACAAAAAGCAAAATTTGCAGAACAAATCAACTTCACTTACCCACACTCATCATTATCTTCACCATCACAATCCTTGTTGAATCTGTTAGATCTCCATAGCTCAAACTGCTCAAAATCGCGTCCAGGTTAAAATCAGCCTCCTTAGGATGTGGCCTGAATAGAAATCCAATGTTATCATAGACACCAAATTTTCATCTGATATTGTCTCCGAACATGCTTAGTAAGTCGCTATCTAGAACACATCTTAACAAACCCCTTTAGCTTCACTTTATATCAATATGGAACCACTCTTGGGCCTTGAATAGCTTAAAAGGTCAAAAGAAATTAAATATGAAAATTTCACTTTTGGGGTTACTATTCACATAATTTTGGCCCAACTTTAAAAATTCATAACTAATTCTAGAAAATCAAAATTGAGTGGTTCCAATTTCTATTTGAAGCTTATAAGTTCCTTTATGGGGGAAATGCTCATTGTGTCATTAACTTACCCAGTTAATACAGTTAGTTTATTGCGCAAAGATTCACTGTTCATTTTGTAATTTTCCATTTTCCCAGGTTTTTCCATGATTTTCTTCAAACTTTGGAACATTATAACTTTTTGTACAAAACTCCAAATCCAGTGTTCTTTGGCTTGTTTTAAAGCTTGTCATGTGAACTATTTTTTTTTGGAAAATTTGACTCATTTGGGTTTCATTTTCCCTGTTTCACGTCAACCCAAAGTTCATAGTTTTACCAACTTTCTAACCACTTTTACTAAAATTTGCCATTTCATACTTTCATTTTTAGGCATGCCCACTTCGTAGCCTCATTTGATCATGATTAACCATGAATTTGAGTATAACTAAAGCATGCTTTCACTACTACTTAGCCACCATACATGTAGGAGTTTAGATTACATATTCACAAAATCACTTGGAATAGAAATAACATTAACTTTACATCACCAAAACACTATTAAAAGCATGTACTAAACTTGCTTCAAACATCATTCACTTTCTCCTTACCCTTGTATGAGCTTCCACCTAGAAAATTTTAGTGGGAAAGAATGAGATTTCAAAGAAATCCCAATAGCAGAACTTTCTAACATAATAAAATGCATGACATTGTTTAAAAATAAGTGTGAATGCATAATGAAATGAATGTGCAACATGAGACATGTATATGCATATGGCCATAGCACATCAAGCACATATTCACACTTTCATTCTCATAAAATAAGTCATGCACAATACGAAAACAATTTCACAACAATTAGTTTAAGTTAGAAGGTCTTGCTACCTTTAGCTCTTAACCTTTCACTTAACTTGGATGCTTTCTTGATCACTTGAGAAATTAATTCCTTACACCAAACTCTTGCCTACACAATGCATAACATTGTGGTGATTAAACATAAGCCATTACCAAGACAAGAATCAATTTAGAACCCCATTAAACCTCCCTTTGAATTTCATAAGTCCTAGAACACTTTAACTTGTCTTAGTGTTTTCTAATGCTTCCCAAAGCTTGTGCTCACCTTTACCCTACACAAAATCTCATTTTAAAGCTATTGGAAGCATTAAAACAATCAAAACAACACTCCTTCGTCCACTTTCCAGATCTGGACGAAAATTGCCAAAAGGAGAGAAAAATTATTCTTTTCAAGCTTTTAACTTACATAATCACAAATTCTTGATTCCACACTAGTTTCCATGTGTTGTTTGGCTCAAATACAACTCTCCTATATCAAATGGAAAATTTGGCACCATCTCCCCTTAGGGTTCTTCATCCAAAATTTACAAAATCAACAAACAACAGCCAAACAATCCTAAGCTATACACCAAATTAATCCTTACAATACAAGGAGTCTTTTACACCTAACTAATGGCTTTAAATCCCTCTTTTTCTCACTCTTGATCTCGAGAACACTACCTTTGAATCTTGAAAAAGAGGAGGTAAATCAAAATTGCAAACCATGATGATAGGTTAAAAAGAGATAGAAGAGATCACAAGGATCAAGAATATATATGGCTCTAGGTGTTTAAGCCTTTTACCTTAGCTTTTCTTGGAACTTTTTCTTCTCTTGTGTGGTTGATCCAATGACACATGATGATAGTTTAAAAATTATGTCATTGTCAGACCTTAGAAACGGATCAAAAAAATTGTGATTTCCAAGGATTACACTATAGGGTGTAACCCTAGGGTCGTTCTCTATGGAGCCTCGTGTACCACTAGTTAACTAGTTTGTGATTAAGTTCGCTTTTCAAATAAAAAAACTGTTTTTGATTCAAAATGCTATGTACCTAGAACTAATTACAAAGTAAAATTTCTTTTTGGTATTTTTTGGATTGAGGGAAACAGTAAAATAGAGTTGAATTGTGAAAGTTGTTTGATGAAGGTTTTCCTCTTGAAAATGATTTCATAGTTTACAAAATATGAGGGAAAGAAATCGTTTTCGCACTAAGTTTCATAACGTAAACCCCAACAACTCGCTGGGTCAGAAATTCCATGCAATGAACTCCATTCTATGAAACCCTTTAAAAACACTTAGTGTGTGTATGGAAGTCACGAAGTGAAAAATTCAATTCAACACAATATTGTCTCTAAAATTAAGCACAACTAGGAAGATAGAAGAGAACAACAAAGATCTCATTTAATCAAGATCAACAACTCTAAATCTCAAATTAAGCTCAAGAAGGGTCATGAAGGGCCAAAATTGCATTAAATGCTCTAGTAATTCAAACAAAAATATAGAAGAAATAAGGCTCAATTAGTGGTGAAAATGGCATGCTCTTCTCTCTCAAATTCCAGCTACAATATGTCGGCCAAATGAGGAAGGAGTAGGAGGAAAATGTGTTTAATAATTCCCTTAGTAAATAATAATAAATGGCTAAGATGTGTTCTTGTTTTATGGAATTAATCTAAGGGCTAGGAATCCTCCACCTTATAAATCATGTGCTCTCTTCTTATTGGTTGAAGTCTAATTAAGGTAACTAGAGAGTTAGGATTTGGTTACTCTAACCTGTTAGAATAGGATCTGACCAAGAGGGGGTGAATTGGTCTAATAAAAATCTTAATGCAATTTAAAACTTCACAGAAAAGAAGATTAAAGATGCTGAAAGAAAAGAAAATATGAACACGAAGAGCTTATCCTGGTTCGGTCTTCTTGACCTACGTTCAGTCCTCAGGGCACTCCCAAGATTTCCAAATCCACTATCAGCAATAGATAAGGCTTCTCAAGCCTTTACAATCTGGGAATCACTCCCCCTTTCTCTTTTCAATAAAACAAAGTAAGACACTCTCTGTTTTCTAACTCTCGTTTACCCAAACCTACTCAAGGCCCTTTCCTTGAGATTCTCACAGATTTACAAAGTGTTTCAGCCTTAAATATCTCTCAAAAGAGTAGATGGCTAATAATGAAGCTCAGTAAATATAAATGAAGATTTTACAGAGAAAGCGTAGTAAATGCATACTTAAATGCTCAGAATTGTTGTTGTTGTCTCTTGTAATGAATGCTGGTCCTTTTATAGATGAATCTTGATTATTTGTCTGTTAGACTGCATTCAATAGCCGTTACTCTCATCAACGACCAATTGCTTCTGCATTAATGGCATTTAATGCCTTTGAGTCAGTCGAGGTTGAAGTTGCAGAAGAACGTTAATATCTCCGAGTCATGAACCATGCCTTTGCTTTCTTTCCTATTTAATGTTTCAATCTGCTGCATTTATGGGAGCGGTTAGAATTCAAAAATGTCGTTACACAAATAAGGAAAGTAGGTGTATAGCGTAGGTATGGTGTGTGTCAGACTCAAAGCTGTAGGGGAGAGAGAGAGTGAGTGCTCGAGTGCAAAGTCTTTATGCTCGAGTGTTTGCTTAAAATGTTTCAAAGAAAAGTTCAATGCTGTGATGTAATGCTCGAGTGTTGTATGAAAGTGTTCTGAAAGGAGTCAAATACTCGAGTGAAGATTTTCAATGCTGGAGTGTTGATTAACACTTTCTAGGAATACTCGAGTATTCTGTGCAAGTGATGAAAAATCATTTGATCAATCACAATACTCGAGTGATGAAAAAGTGATACTCGAGTGTTAGCAATGATGGAAGTGAATACTGGAAGTGTTGATATAGAGTGTTGATGAACAGTGAAACTTTTCAGCTCGACACTCGAGTGATGAAAAGCTGGTGCTCGAGTGTTGATAATGCTGGCAGACAATACTTCCAGTGTTGGCTTCCAGTGCTGAGTGAAAAGTCACAACACTCGAGTGCTGAAAAACTGTGCACGAGTGTTGTCTCTGCTGGAGGCTTTCACTTGAGGTATTACTCAACACTCGAGTGCCAAAAATGTAATGCTCGAGTGTTGGCTTATGCTGTGAGCCAATGCTGGAAGTGTTAGCTGACAGTGTTCAGAGAAATGGTCAACACTCGAGTGCTGTTATTCAGTACTCGAGTATTGGCACTACTTTCAGCCAATACTTGAAGTGTTGACTTGAAGTGTTTTCCAAA